>BKZX01021167.1:3636-23289 GCA_014362285.1 Fagus crenata
ATTTGGCATCAAAGGTTTGGATAAGTCTTTCAATAGCACCAACCCTTCGTATAAGCCCGAAAAGGCATTGAAACCCTTTTTAAAATGATTTTTACTCATTTAAGTCCTATTTGGCATCAAAGGTTTGGATAAGTCTTTCAATAGCACCAACCCTTTGTATAAGCCCGAAAAGGCATTGAAACCCTTTTTAAAATGATTTTTACTCATTTAAGTCCTATTTGGCATCCAAGGTTTGGGCAAGTCTTTCAATAGCACCAACCCTTCGTATAAGCCCGAAAAGGCGTTGAAACCCTTTTTAAAAATGATTTTTACTCATTTAAGTCCTATTTGGCATCCAAGGTTTGGGTAAGTCTTTCAATAGCACTAACCCTTCGTGTAAGCCCGCAAAGGCATTGAAACCCCTTTTTTAAATGATTTTTACACATATAAGTCCTATTTGGCATCGAAGGTTTGGATAAGTCTTTCAATAGCACCAACCCTTCGTGTAAGCCCGAAAAGGCATCGAAACCCCCTTTTTAAAACCAATTTCTCATTTAAGTCCTATTTGGCATCCAAGGTTTGGGTAAGTCTTTCAATAGCACCAACCCTTTGTGTAAGTCCGAAAAGGAATTGAAACTCCCTTTGAAAAAATGATTTTTCCTCTATTTATGATTAATGTGCTGCGAACATGCCATGATCATCCCATACTTGTCATTTTAGTAATTTATGTGCTGCGAACATGCCATGATTACTCATTTGCTTTTTTATGATTAATGTGCTGTGAACATGCCATGATCATCCCATACTTGTCATTTTAGTAATTTATGTGCTGCGAACATGCCATGATTACTCATTTGAACTGCTTGTGATTTATGCGCTGCGAACATGCCGTGATTACATTGTTTGAACATTTTATTCGCTTTCATACTCGTTCTTGTAATTTATGTGCTGCGAACATGCCGTGATTACTTGTTTGAGTGTTTATCGCTTTGATATATAAATGTGATTAAAATACACTTTGCCATGAAAACTTTAAAAAGAGTAAAACATGGTAATGTGGGCGTTAGAAACGAGGTTGGTGCAACCCAAGGGCAACGGCTTGCCCTGGCTTTGGGACACCATGGTATGAGTCCTTTACACAGGGGCGTGGCTGGTACGTGCTTTCGTGTAAGGGATTCTACACGTTCTAACTCCCATAGGATTATGGTCTAAAATTCCCCGAAGTGTGAATTAATCATCTAAAAACCCCGCCATTTGACGTACCGCTTTACTCTTGGAAATCAAGAGTAAAGAGATCCCGAATATGGCACCAAAAACATTAATTGTTTGTCCCGGCATTAGGTGTTAGGATTTCAAGTACATCCTGCCACCGAAATGCCCAGAAACTTAAAAAATACAAAGATGAGGGAAGGTGAAATAAAGAGTCTAATCAAAACCAAATGAGGTCAAATAGCATTTGCCATTCTTGGTATATTGCTCGACCAAATTTGGGACATTTGTTCATAATTAAAACCAACAAACCCTAGGCTTAGCAAATAAAGGGAACACTAGAAGGGAGGTAACCGTTTTCTTAAACGGATGTCATGGGGTGCCTAACACCTTCCCCACGCATAAGCAAACCCCCGAACCTATCTCTGGTTCAAGACCAGTTAGTTTTAGATGTCTAAATAAGATAAAATCTATTAGACATAGGTGCCCAATCACACCTTAAATTTCCCATGATTGGTGGCGACTCCAAAATGTGCTCACATGCACACACGAACACGTGTTCCTACACACACACACACACAACTCATATCTCAAAACGGAAAAGAGATAGAGGTCACACACAACACTCGCCAAATGGGGGTCGGGATCAAGGAAAAAGAACTCAAGGAAAAGAAACCATGTTTCTTAGTACTAAAACAAAAGAGTTGACTTTTCCGCCGGTGTCAACAGCTTGGCGACCCCACTGGGGACTTAGAGGGTTTAAGCCTATAGTCTTTCAGTGTTTTTCTTTGCTAAGCATGTGTATATACATTTGTTGGTATTCATTATTTGATTTATTCTCTTTATTTCATCTTGTATAGTGTTTTGATTTTAGCATGTCTATATTCTTGTACATATAAACTGCGAACATAGGATAGAGATTTATTTTATGCAACACATATTATATATTGTGCTTTGTACAAAAAAGTCTTTTCCCTTTTTGTTTTCAAAATCATGACATTTGCCCTCATTGGACTTTTGGGTCGAACCCGGACTCAGGTGGGGCCGGGCTGGTATAGGCTCCACCACGAACCCTTTTATATCTAGGACATGGAACACGAGAATCCACCCTTCTCCCTCCACACCCGTGGAGATCGAGGGGGGCGTGCAAGTGCTTCCCCGGTGATCCAATACCCTTTTGACTTCCTTCGGGAGGACGAAACGGGCATGATCATTGGCCCCTTTAGGAAACAGAATCCCAAACTGTGTCACACCATGTTGCATATAGTAAGCTATAGAGTAGAAAACTTACCTGTGAGGGCTCTAGTAAAAGCCAACCGAGTGAACATCCAACCTAAGATAGGATACCCGAAAATAGGATGTGTCTTTTTCAAAATGAGTCAAGGGAAAAGCGTTGTGCTATTTTCCAGGTGGTGATAAAGTAGATAGAGTCGAACCAGGTTCTATCCATCTAAACCTTTGTTTGCGTGTCATTACACGATAAAGGGAAAGGATAACCACGTTGTCCATACCCATGCAAACCACTCGAACCCTAAAGAGTTCTCAACTCTATATAGGGATGTATGTACATAGTCTTACCATGTTCAACCAAGAGTATGACCCTCACACCAACCGACGTCGGTATCCAAAAAAAAAAATCTTTTCAAAACGGAACCGAACGCCGAAAGGCTCGTCGAATTTTGGTAGTGTGAGAGTCCATCTCTTTGTCGATGCACCGTAACCATTATGTACACAATTGAGTCATCCTCAACCAAGAATATGATCCTCACACCAACCGACATTAGTTCCCAAAAAATCTTTCAAAATGGGACCAAACGCCGAGAGGCTTGTCAAATTTTGGTAGTGAGAGAATCCATTTCTTCGTTGATGCGTTTGTAAATGTCTTACACATGGAAACCCCAAGAGTTCCGAACTCTACATGGGGATGTATAGAGTCTTGTCGTATTCAACTAAGAGTATGACCCTCGCATTTACTGACACCGGTTCCCTAAAAAATTTTCAAAAAAATGGAACCGAGCGCCGAAAGGCTCGTCGAATTTTGACAGTGCGAGAGTCTATCTTTTTCGTTAGTATGCTTGTAAACCCAAAGAGTTCAAACTCTACATGGGATGTATAGAGTCGTGTTGTCCTTAACCGAAAGTATGACCCTCGCATTGACTGACACCAGTTCCCAAAAATTTTCAAAGTGGAATCGAGCGCCGAAAGGCTCGTCTAATTTCGATAATGCGAGAGTCTATCTTTTTGTTAGTACGCTTGCAAACCCCAAGAGTTCAAACTCTACGTGGGATGTATAGAGTCGTGTCGTCCTTAACCAAAAGTATGGCCCTCGCATTGACTGACATTGGTTCCCAAAAATCTTTCAAAAATGGAACCGAACGTCGATGGGCTCATCAAAGTTTGGTAGTGCGAGAGTCTATCTTTTTGTTAGTATGTTTGCAAAACCACTTTGAGTTCCCAACTCTACGTGGGACGTGTAGAGTCTTGTCATGTCCAACCAAGAGTACGACCTTCGCACCAATCGACATCAGTCCCCGAAAATCTTTCAAAATAGAATCGAGCGCCGAAAGGCCCGTCGAATTTTTGGTAGTGTGGAAGTCAATCTCTTCGGTGATGTGTCCATAAAACCATAGTGTGCATAAGAGTCTTAGATGTTTACCCATTGTGTTACCTTCGACCAAGAATACGACTTTCACACCAACTGACACCGGTTCCCCAAAAACCTTTCAAAATGGGACTGAACGCCGAAAGGCTCGTCAAAATTTTGATGGTGTGAAAGTCTACCTCTTCATCGATGAATCCACCGTGTACATACATGTGTAGACTTTAAAGAGTTCCCAACTCTATATAGAGATGTAAATATCTACCCATTGTGTTATCTTCAACCAAGAGTATGACCTTCACACTAACCGACATCAGTTCTCAAAAATCTTTCAAAATAGGACCAGATGCCGACAGGCTCATCAAATTTTGATAGTGTGAAAGTCCATCTCTTCGTTGATGAGTCTGTGCATGTGTGAACCCTAAGAGTTCTTAACTCTATATAGGGATGTAGATATTTACCCATTATGTCGCCTTCGACCAAGAGAACGACCCTCACATCGACTGACATCGGTTCCCAAACAATTTTCAAAATGGAACCGAACGCCAAAAGGCTCGTCGAATTTTTGGAGATGTGAGAGTCTATCTCCTTGTTGATGTGTCCATGACCATCGTGTAAACCCTAAGATTTTTCAACTCCATATGAGGATGTAGATATTCACCCGTTTTGTCATCATCGACCAAGAGTATGACTCTCATATCAACCGACATCGGTTCCCAAAAATCATTAAAAAAAAATGGACCCGAACACCGAAAGGCTCGTCGAATTTTTGGTGATATGAGAATCCATCTCCTTGTTGATGAGTCCATGACCACTGTGTACATACACACATAAACCCTAGGAGTTTCCAACTCTGTATGGGGATGTAGATATTCACCCATTTTGTCAACCTTAACAAGAAGTATGACCCTCACATAAACCAATAACGGTTCCCCAAAAAGGTTTTCAAAATGGAACCGTGAGCCGAAAGACTCGTCAAATCTTGGTAACCCGATGTGAGAGTCTATCTACTGGTGATGCATAGTGCAATCATGCGCATCATGAACACACTCATACCCAATCACGGTTTACCCACGAGGTAAGTCGGGGTCGTGTTCCCAATTATGATTTCAAAGTCTAACTTCTTACCTTTTGCTTGTAGGATTTCATCCATACGGACATCAAATGGCTGGAGAAACGAATGGGCCCGACGAACATGAACTTCGGATGATCGCCCTCGAGCGTAAATTCAACGAACTCCTAAATGTCGTGCACCGGATAGTAAAGCGAGACTCATAAATGAGGAAGCAAAGGAGGGAAGATGGCAAAGACGCCAACGGTGAAGTGTTGGAAGAACGTCCACACATCAACATGGACCCGTTGCCAAAGCCACCAACACCACCAAAACCTGAGGGGAGAGATTCCCAATTGGGTAGCAAGATTGATGGCTTAGAAGAAAAGATTCGGCTCATGCAGGGCCTGACCTCCTTCGAAACACGGACTTCTTTAGCATGTCCTAGTTTCCCAACATGACAGTGCCACCCAAATTCAAAGTCCCGAAACTCGAGAAGAACAATGGGAAGGGCGACCCGATGATTCACTTGCAAATGTACTGCCGGAAGATGGCCCAGTACGCAAACAATGAACCCTTGACGATCCAGACTTTCCAAGGCAACTTGATGAGGCATCGGCCGAATGGTACTCACAGCTGAAGAAGATCTCCCATTGGAAGGAGCCGGCAGACACCTTCCTAGCCCAGTGTAGTTTCAACTCACAAATAGCGCCAGATCGGTTCGACCTGCAGAGAATGGAGAAGAAGAGCGGTGAGACTTTCAGGGAATGTGCCCAGCGATGGAAAGAAAAGGCGGCCCGGGCATGCCTTCCTCTAGACGAGAAAGAGATAATCAAGATCTTCGTCGATACCCTGATGACCCATACTTTGATTGAATGGTGGGTTTGTAATCGCAGTTCTTTGTGGACTTAATTCCAGTTGATAGCCAAGAACGACGGGAAATGGAGGAGGACTCTTCCATGTTATACCCACTTGGAGTCAGCCAAGGTCGATTCAGATAGTGCAAGCTCCCAAAAAGCACAAGACTTGAATGACCTACTTGGACTACTCAAGAGTGCCGTATTTGAGAGAAGTCATTGGAGGAACCTGTGGCAGCTACATCAAGATAGATGATGGTTCTTGGGAACATGTTGCCAAGCCCAGATCGACCAAGAACGAGCTAAGATGTGGACCACTTTCCTGTGAAAGCTTCACACAACTATATCCAAACTCTGGAGAGGTTCACCTGATGTTGGGAATGCCACCCATGGAAGACAAAGCACGAAGAGCCTTAAGGTTCAATCAGGTTCCTACTAACCCTCCTGTATCCATGTCAAATAGTTTGTTGCGATCTTGTACAAATCTTTCAAAATCTCTACTTTTTCAAAATGTGCATAATAAAATGTAAAATCACAAAAAGATTTGTTTGAAATGCATGCATCCATGAGAGGGACGAGTCAACACCATAATTCCACTCATGGAAAATGAGGTGTCCAAGTACAACTACTATCCACTACTGAGAAAAAGCGGCATGTGTTCTCTGAACACCCACGCCCAAAACACTTTTTCTCAAACACATGAAGCACTTAACACTTTGCACATGATTCCCACTTTTCACGACCAATGTTGGTGTGATCCTAAACCGGTAGGTGACTAAAAGTTCTAGCTTCACTGACCAATTGATTGGATATGAAATGATGGAGGCATTGTTTCTACTATCCAAACAGTTTTACCGCTTGTAAACCCCGTTGATCCAAAAAATATATTTTTAAAGAAAATTCACCCGGATTTATGAAATGGCATTTAAGCTCTCTAGGCTAAGAAGTTAGTACCCAGGATAACGGAAAAGGCCTCCATGCAGCTATCCTCCCGCTTGTAGAAAAATGTCACTTGCTAACCAAGTTGAGCCTGTTCGTTTTTCCTCTGTGAAAAAACCAGTCAAGGATTACCCCCCACACTGGGGCAAGTTAAATGGTTGTGAGAATCTCATGATAGGCAAAAGCAAACAAAGTGAGTAAATGAGATTTTTGAATGAAACAAAGTCAATCAAGTGAATTCCCTAAAAAGAAAAGGGGAAAGAAGTCCAAAAGCTGAAGAGAAAATCAACACAAGGAAAGCTAAACTCAGTGAATAGGAGAGTCTAGTGAAATGTTCAAACTGAGGACTAGGGTAGTGCTTAATGGAAGTGAAATTTAAACGAAGAGTAATCCTTGACTTTAGGAAAACCCCTCAAGTGATTTCAAAGCCAGAATTATCCTCCCATAAGCCTAGGAGAACCAAAGCCTTACATTACGGTCCTTTGAAAGTCCTTCCTAACTGGGAGCAACTGTTTAGTCTAAGGAGCTTGTGCCAAGGAAACCTCATGAAGTAATTTTGAGCCTTATATCCTTCGTTTCAAGCACCCTTTTAACCCCAAGGCCTCGTTACAAGCCAACAAAGACCTCACTAATCATTGGTGATCGGTTGGTCATGTAGTAATGAACTTTTGGTCAAAAACTAGTAATGATGGAATCTAGATCACGTACCCTCAAGAGGTCGTATCTCATAAGGACACCGTCCACTTTGCACCACGGCCTTCGGGCCAAACAAGAGTGACTTCAATGTTTGAAGCCTCACCCCAATTCAAAAGAAATAAAAGAAAAAAGAGCTCACTCAGAAAGCTCACAGGATAATGCCAAACAGATTAACCCGAGGAATCACACTTTCCATTCTCGGTAAGGGATAGTTGTTGAGCAAAGGCACCCATTAACTGTAAAGAAAACAAGGCTTTGCCTAGCCTTTCTCAGATGATGCATGCATTCGAAAGAATTTTCAAAACGATTTTCCAAGAATAAAAAGATTTGAAAAGGATTTTCTAAAAAACAGTCCTCGAAATTTTGAAAGAGGAAATTTAAAAAAAAAAAGAGGGATTTGTGTAGAATTGCAACAACCTATGAAATTCATTTCACCCTCTGAACCACCAGTCAAGCCACTAGCCTAAAAACCCTGAAAGATGTTGAACACTTTCTCCCTAGACTCTCTTCAAACAGCATGCCTTGACCAGAAAATACCCAAACACAACACTGGCTTTGGTCGAATGTTGTCCATAGAAAACGAAGGCCAAGCCCCAGTCTCAGCCTTGATACTGGGGCAATTTTTCCTTCTTGGTTCTACCAAGCCGTGGTTGGTAGTCAAAAGTTTCAGAAAATTGGAAGGAAATCTCTCGTCATAGACACACTCAGTAGACATGGAGGTCGATACTGAGGCAGATTTCTAGGCCACTGAAGATCTACATCATCCAGGCGAATGGACACCTCTTGCAGAACCTCCCAAATCGGTGACAGTACCAGAGCCTGGGAATGAGGAATTCTGAATAGTAATAGGAGAAAGGTTTCAGAGAGAGAAATGAGACCCGAATTGGGGAAAATGTGTGAAAGACCTTCGATTTATCCATGAGTCTCACCATCACACTTGGGCAATTTTTCCTATCTATTCGAAGAAAGGAAAAATCAGAAGGCATTATGCCACACTGGGGCAATTTTTCCGTGTCCGGAAAAAACTATAAGACCCAAATATTTGTTGAACTGGGCCTCATGAAGGAGTAAGACCCAAGAGTTGCTGAAGTGGGCCTCGAGAGTGAGTAAGACCCGACATTGATAGAAACGGGCCTCGTAAGAAGTAAGTCCCAACATTGATAGAAATGGGCCTCGTAAGGAGTAAGACCCGATGATGATAGAAACGGGCCTCGTAAGGAGTAAGTCCCAACATTGATAGAAATGGGCCTCGCAAGGAGTAAGACCCGATGATGATAGAAATGGTCCTCGTAAGGAGTAAGTCCCAACATTGATAGAAATGAGCCTCGTGAGTGAGTAAGACCCAATGATGATGGAAATGGGCCTCATGAGTGAGTAAGACCCAATGATAATGGAGATGGGCCTCACATAGGAGTAAGACCCAACATTGGTAGAAATGGGCCTCGCAAGGAGCAAAACCCAATGATGATAGAAATGGGCCTCATGGAGGAGTAAGTCCCAACATTTTCCGAATAGGGTCTTGTGAAGGGGTAAGACCCGATGATCATAGAAATGGGCCTCGAGTAGGAATAAGACCCAAAGATGATAGAAATGGGCCTCGCAAGGAGTAAGACCCGATGATGATAGAAATGGGCCTCGTGGAGGAGTAAGTCCCAACATCGGTAGAAATGGGCCCCAAGAAAGGAGTAAGACCCAATGATGATAGAAGTGGGCCTCTTGGATGTATAAGACCCAACCCTCTAATGTTTCAAATCTGCAGCTAACCCATGAGATAGCTAAACCTAAAGTATGGGATGCAAGTGCACTCCGACCCAGCAGATAGAGCAACAACCACCTCGATCGAGCTTGCATAGCGTCTAAAGCGCATAAAGCCAAAATCCCTCAGGAATGGACCACATGGAGTGCCACCATCGGTGACAAACCCAAGAAGGGGGAGCTAAATTCACATGACCCCAAGTCTACCTCAGGTCTTTCTTAAGATCTGACCCTCCATGTTCATATATTCACAAGAATCCAAGGCGTGAGGACCGGCGATGATCTCCGCTACCACTGCCTCGGTGAGACATCTGCAAGAAAGAGCAACAAGCAATCCAAGAGTCAGAGAAATCAGGTATATCTTATTCTCAAAAAACATAGGAAATACACAGTGATCATAATTGTGCAAAGAAGAAAGAACAATCAAACAAACAATTTTTCCCCGACCATTTGGATAAATTCCCAAATCAGGTCTCAATACCCAATTGCGATTTGACAAGTGTCAAATCCCAAATTATCCCCGACGTGTTTGGACTCAAGATTTCCAAACCGTTGAATTACCCAATTTGAGATTTGGATAATCTCCAAACCCCAAATTTTCCCCGACATGTTTGGATTCAGGATTTCCAAACTGTCGAAGAATACCCAATTTGAGACTTGGGTCGTCACCCAAGCTAAATTAACCCCGACGTGTTTGGACTCAGGATTTCCAGACTGTTGGGTCACCCAATTTGAGATTTGGATAATCTCCAAACCCCAAATTTTCCCCGACTTGTTTGGATTCAGGATTTCCAAACTGTCGAAAAATACCCGATTTGAGACTTGGGTCGTCACCCAAGCCAAATTAACCCCGACGTGTTTGGACTCAGGATTTCCAGACCATTGGGTCACCCAATTTGAGATTTGGATAATCTCCAAACCCCAAATTTTCCCCGACATGTTTGGATTCAGGATTTCCAAACTGTCGAAGAATACCCAATTTGAGACTTGGGTCGTCACTCAAGCCAAATTAACCCCGACGTGTTTGGACTTAGGATTTCCAGACCGTTGGATTACCCAATTTGAGATTTGGATAATTTCCAAACCCCAAATTATCCCCGACATGTTTGGATCCAAGGTTTCCAAACTATCGAAGAATACCCAATTTGAGACTTGGGTCGTCACCCAAGCCAAATTAACCCCGACGTGTTTGACTTAGGATTTCCAGACCGTTGGATCATCCAATTTGAGATTTGGATAGTCTCCAAACCCCAAATTATTCCTGACATGTTTGGACTCAGAATTTCCAAACCATTGGATCACCCAATTTGAGATTTGGATAATCTCCAAATCCCGAATTACGCCCAATGTGTTTGGACTCAGGATTTCCAGACCGTTAGATCACCCAATTTGAGATTTGGATAATCTCCAAACCCCGAATTACCCCCAATGTGTTTGGACTCAGGACTTCCAGACCGTGGGATTACCCGATTTGAGACTTGGGTGGTCACCCAAGACAAACTATCCCCGACGTGTTTGGACTCAGGATTTCCAGACCGTTGGATTATCCAATTTGAGATTTGGATAGCCTCCAAATCCCAAATTATCCCCGACGTGTTTAGACTCAGGATTTCCAGACCGTTGGATTACCCGATTTGAGACTTGGGTGGTCACCCAAGCCAAATTACCCCCGACATGTTTGGATTCAGGATTCCAAAACCGTTGGACCACCCAATTTGGGATTTGAACAAATTTGAAATCCCAAATTACCCCCGACGTGTTTGGATCCAAGATTCCAAACCGTCGAATTACTCCAAATTGAGATTTTGAACAAATTTCAAATCCCAATTTCCCCAAACTGTTTGGAAGAATTTCCAAACCAAGTCAGATTTGTCTATTCCACGGGATTCCTTAGAACCCCGAACCCAATTAAAGTATTTCCTAAGTTTGTGTAAATCCCAAATTTAGCCCATACTTTTCAAAATTTCTACCCCCGCCAAAGGCACGCACATGGCGACGTACCTCAGAAGGGCGAACGGACTTCTGGAGTGCGAGATCTGAGCTAGAAGAAAAAGCAGAAGTAGGAAAAATGGAGTTTTGAGAGAAAACCAGGAATCTTAAACCTACCCTGACTTTTGACCCGTGTGTCAACCGATTGAGAGCCAGCGCATCTGATAGAGAGTCACACGCAAACTGAGGAAGATTTTTCGTAGTACCTGAGGACAGGCACAAAAACCGAGAAAATCCAAGCGGGCAAAAATCAAGTCATTTATTCTTTATCCGACGTTCCTTGTGCCAAGAAACGCCAAACAAAGAAGGGGCAACTGTCATAACCCCATTTTTACCCCCGGGATTTTCTCGGGTGTCGGCACGTAAAACGAGGCAGCCCGAACCAAGCCGGCCTGATCCGACGAGGGCTCGTCACGTCAAATAACCTCAAAACAGGATCTGGGGCACATTTCCCGAAATCTGACCAAGTTTTCCCAAGGTCGACCAAGTTTGACCAAGGTTGACCGAGTTTGACCAGGAGTTGACCAAGGTTTGACCAAGCCGTTCCTGACCCAATTGGGGTCCACTATACCCAAAAACCCTCAAAACGAGGTCCGGGATACATTTCCCAGAGTTCAAAGAGCTTTGACCAAGTTTGACCGAGGTTTGACCGGACCGTTGACCAGATCGAAAACAGGATCGAACTGACCGCCCACTGACCAATGTGTAGAGAATATCAAGAGCTTCGATTCCGTACTTTACGGGTCGAAAACGGACAAGAAACGAGGGAGTTATGAGCAAAACCGTGAAAATCGGTCCAACACTTAGCCAAATTTTGCTAAGTGTTGTTGGCAAAACAGCCTATTTGGGAGGTAGTGTTTGTGCGGAAATTCCCTCCAACCCGCAACGACTTGGTCCGCGAGCTGAAAACCTTAAGCAAGAGGGTTATTCCAGCTACCGCGTGCAACTCTCGGATCGTCCAGAGCTCCTTCGGTCAAGCTGGAATCACGATCAGAAAATGACCCCTCGACAGGGGTACATTCCAATGGACTCTGTTTGCGGGTCCGCATCTCACAAACCAAAGCTCGCCTCTGTGCAAGGCCTATACTTTTGGAAAGAAGGAGGTGCAAGCTTTCTGGCAACACCAAGATCGCCTAATTCCGACATCGGGAACCCCGTCTACCATGTTAACGAAAACAGGTCGATGAAATAAGGCTGTGCTGAAATTTTCATAACTTTTCCACCGACATTGCCGTGCTTGCGCGCAGAGTCTTCCTGACTCACAACGAGTTGATCCGCGAGCCCGGGTGCATTGGACAGAAGACACGCGCATGCACGACGTGCAACTCTCGGATCTTCAAGCTTTTCCCCGGTCTAGCCGGAATCTTGATCGGAAAAATGCCCTCCGACGGACCAAAAACACTCCGGTGGCCTCTGCTCACGGGAGCATATCTCACTAGCCCAAGCTCGAATTCTCGCGAATCTAGATGCGTTAAAAAGAGGGCAATGCAAGGTTTCCAACGATACCAAGAATGTCGAATTCCGACGTCGGGAGCTAGGTCAACTGTGCACGCGAACTGGGACAAGATTTAAGAAAAAACGCGCTGGGAGTAAAACGCGTTTTTCCTCCCGGACAGCCGCGTTCGTGCGCTGAGTCTTTCCGACTCGCTACGAGTTGATCTGTGAGACCGGATGTGTTGGAAATATGGAGACTCCAGCTACGACGTGGAACTCTCGATTCGCCGTTGGCTTTCCCCAATTGGCTGCATCTTCGCCGGAAAAACGTGCAAAAACAGCTCCAACACCCCGACTTCCGGGAGCCATAACTCTCCCGTCCGAACTCCGATTCATGCAAACTTTATATTGTTGGAAAGTAGACGTCAAGACCTTTTTGACGATATGCCACATGACCCATTTTGATTCCCAAAAGACCTCCGAAATTGCCCTCGAAAATCGGGTCAGAAAAAGGTACACGCACAAAAACCAAGGAGGATTCGGTGGGGGGCTGGCGTGGAGGATAAGACTGCCACGTGGCATCTATACGAACTCACACGGCATCATCACGCGCCGCGCGGCATGATGCTGTGCGAGGCGTGCAGCTCCGCCTATAAAAGAAGCCACACCCCCCCTCATTTGGCACGATTTTGGCTCAAGCCCTAAGGCTGTCTGAGCGTAGTTAGGCAGAAAATAGGGGGTTTTGGGGTCTTTAGTGGGGTTTTTGGGGAGTTTTTAGAGTGAGAAGAATCTACTAGGTGCCTCTCTCTCTAACCTCTCCTCATCCTCCCTCTTGCTCTCTCTCTCTCCTCTTTTTTTCTTTCTTTTTAGTGGAAGTGACTATTGATGATCCCAAAATGGGAAGGGATTCACAAGGATCCACTTTAGTTTATGTTTATTAGTTCATTTATGTACTATTTTGTGCTTTTTAGTTCATTTTAGTTCATTTATGCTTTCCTAGTTCATTTATTGCCTAGTTATTGCTTTATTTATGCTTTCTAGTCTATTTATTGCTTTATTTGTATTAAATAATGTCATTTATCACTCTATTTACATTTACTACGCTATTGTGGATATATTGTTGTGATTATCCCTTTCCCTTGTGTTTTAGTACGGCAATACCGAGTGGCTTTGGCGGAGTGCGTAAGACCTCTATGAGGCCGTAACAACCATGTTAGCCCACGAGGTGCTTGACCCAAAAAATACACCTCCCCTTGTGTTTTAGTACGGCAATGCCGAGTGGCTTTGGCGGAGTGCGTAAGACCTCTATGAGGCCGTAACAACCATGTTAGTCCACGAGGTACTTGACCCAAAAAACACACCCCCATGTTTAAATACTGTCATTTACCGCTTTACTACGTTGTGAATATTATATTGTGAATATCCCCGATTTTTCCCCTTTGTGATTTGGGCGTGATAATCCCAATCGGTCGTGGTGGACTATGTAAGACCTCAAAAAGGCATTAACCACCACGTAATCCCATAGGCATTGGACCCTTGGAAAATCTTTCATTAAAGTTTATTTATCGCTTTATTTACATTTACTACGTACTTGTGAATATTATATTGTGATTATCCCCTTTCCCATGTGTTGAGTACGGCAATCCCGAGTGGCTTTGGCGGAGTGCGTAAGACCTCTATGAGGCCGTAACAACCATGTTAGTCCACGAGGTACTTGACCCAAAAAACACACCTCCATGTTTAAATACCGTCATTTACCGCTTTACTACGTTGTGAATATTATATTGTGAATATCTCCCATTTTTCCCCTTTGTGATTTGGGCTTGATAATCCCGATTGGTCGCTGTCGACACCGGCGGAAATGTCAACTCTTTTGTTTTTAGTACTAAGAAACGTGGTTTCTTTTCCTTGAGTTCTTTTTCCTAGATACCGACCCCCATTTGGCGAGTGTATGTGTGTGATCTCAATCTCTTTTCCGTTTCGAGATATGAGTTGTGCGTGTGTGTGTGTGGGAACATGTGTATGTGTGTGCATGTGAGCACGATTTGGAGTCACCACCAATCATGGGAAATTTAAGGTGTGATTGGGCACCTATGTCTAATAGATTTTATCTTATTTAAACATCTACAACTAAATGGTCTTGAACCAGAGATGGGTTCAGGGGTTTGCTTATGCGTGAGGAAGGTGTTAGGCACCCCACGACATCCGTTAAGAAACGGTTACCTCCCTTCTAGTGTTCCCTTTTATTTCCTAAGCCTAGGTTTGTTGGTTTATTATGGACAAATGTCCCAAATTTGGTCGAGCAATATACCAAGAATGGCAAATGCTATTTGACCTCATTTGGTTTTGATTAGACTCTTTATTTCACCTTCCCTCATCTTTATATTTTTTACATTTCCGGGCATTTTGGTGATAGGATGTACTTGAAATCCTAACACATAGTGCCGAGGCAAACAATTAATGTTTTTGGTGCCATATTCGGAATCTCTTTACTCTTGATTTCCAAGAGTAAAGCGGTCCGTCAAATGGCGGGGTTTTTAATGATTAATTCACACTTTGGGGAATTTTAGGCCATGATCCTATGGGAGTTAGAACGTGTAGAATCCCTTACACGAAAGCACGTACCAGCCACGCCCCCGTGTAAAGGACTCATACTATGGTGTCCCAAAGCCAGGGCGAGCCGTAGCCCTTGGGTTGCACTAACTTCGTTTCTAACGCCCACATTACCATGTTTACTTTTTTTAAAGTTTTCATGGCAAAGTGTATTTTAATCACATTTATATCAAAGCGAGTAAAACAATCAAACAAGTAATCACGGCATGTTCGCAGCACATAGATTACTAAAAATAAATCTAACAAGTACGGGATGATCATGGCATGTTCGCAGCACATTAATCATAAAAAAGCAAATGAGTAATCACGGCATGTTCGCAGCACATAAATTACTAAAATGATTCTAACAAGTATGGGATGATCAAGGCATGTTTGCAGCACATTAATCATAAGAAGTTCAAATGAGTAATCATGGCATGTTCGCAGCACATAAATTACTAAAATGACAAGTATGGGATGATCATGGCATGTTCGCAGCACATTAATCGTAAGAAGTTCAAATGAGTAATCACGGCATGGTTGCAGCACATAAATTACTAAAATGGCAAATATGGAATGATCATGGCATGTTCGTAGCACATTAATCATAAGAAGTTCAAATGAGTAATCAAGGCATGTTCGCAGCACATAAATCACTAAAATGACAAGTATGGGATGATCATGGCATGTTCGCAGCACATTAATCATAAATAGAGGAAAAATCATTTTTTAAAGGGAGTTTCAATGCCTTTTCGGATTTACACGAATGGTTGGTGCTATTGAAAGACTTATCCAAACCTTCGATGCCAAAAGGGACTTATATGTGTAAAAATCATTTTTGAAAGGGGTTTCAATGCCTTTTCGGGCTTACATAAAAGGTTGGAGCTATTGAAAGACTTATCCAAACTTTTAATGCCAAATAGGACTTATATGTGTAAATTCATTTTGAAAAGGGTTTCAATGCCTTTTCGGGTTTACATAAAAGGTTGGAGCTATTAAAAGACTTATCCAAACTTTTAATGCCAAATAGGACTTATATGTGTAAATTCATTTTGAAAAGGGGTTTCAATGCCTTTTCGGGTTTACATAAAAGGTTGGAGCTATTGAAAGACTTATCCAAACTTTTAACGCCAAATAGGACTTATATATGTAAATTCATTTTGAAAAGGGGTTTTAATGCCTTTTCGGGCTTACATAAAAGGTTGGAGCTATTGAAAGACTTATCCAAACTTTTAACACCAAATAGGACTTATATATGTAAATTCATTTTGAAAAAGGGGGTTTTCAATGCCTTTTTGGACTTACACGAAGGGTTGGTGCTATTGAAAGACTTACCCAAACCTTGGATGCCAAAAGGACTTATATGATGAAAATCATTTTGAAAATATGTTTGCAATTTACGGGTCCAACGCCTTATGGATTTACATGGGGTTTAGTGCTATTGAAAGACTTACCTAAAACCACCAATACCGTTCGGTATTTTCATGCCCAAATCAACAATGGAAAAATGGACAATAATCACAACGATATCGCAAATGACGAAAATAACGGGGTTTAAAATAAAGGATTTTCGTGGGTCCAACTCCTATGGGATTACATGGTGGTTAATGCCTCTTTGAGGTCTCACATAATCCACCACGACCAATCGGGATTATCACGCCCAAATCA
Source organism: Fagus crenata (assembly GCA_014362285.1). Taxonomy (NCBI): domain Eukaryota; kingdom Viridiplantae; phylum Streptophyta; class Magnoliopsida; order Fagales; family Fagaceae; genus Fagus; species Fagus crenata. The sequence continues at coordinate 20,405 of BKZX01021167.1, forward strand.
CAAAGGGGGAAAAATGGGGAATATTCACAATATAATATTCACAACGTAGTAAAGCGGTAAATAAACTTAAAACCAAGATTTTTCAAGGGTCCAATGCCTATGGGATTACGTGGTGGTTAATGCCTCTTTGAGGTCTTACATAGTCCACCACGACCAATCGGGATTATCACGCCCAAATCACAAAGAAAAAAAAAGGAGAGAGAACAATGGACATTTATAACGTAGTAAATCAATAAATAACGGTATTTAATCAATGGGGGGTGTGTTTTTCGGGTCAAGCACCTCGTGGGCTAACATGGTTGTTACGGCCTCAAAGAGGTCTTACGCACTCCGCCAAAGCCACTCGGCATTGCCGTACTAAACACATGAGAAAGGGGATAATCACAATATAATATTCACAAGTACGTAGTAAATGTAAATAAAGCGATAAATGACATTATTTAACATGGGGAAATGTATTTTTCGGGTCAAGCACCTCGTGGGCTAACATGGTTGTTACGGCCTCAAAGAGGTCTTACGCACTCCGCCAAAGCCACTCGGTATTGCCATACTAAAACAAAAGGGGAGGTGTATTTTTCGGGTCAAGCACCTCGTGGGCTAACATGGTTGTTACGGCCTCATAGAGGTCCTACGGACTCCGCCAAAGCCACTCGGTATTGCCGTACTAAAACACACGGGGAGGGGATAATCACAACACAATATGCACAATAGCGTAGTAAATGTAAATAAAGCAATAAATGACATTATTTAATACAAATAAAGCAATAAATAGACTAGAAAACATAAATAAAGCAATAAATAGACAATAAATAAACTAGGAAAGCATAAATGAACTAAAATGAACTAAAAAGCGTAAAATAGAACATAAATGAACTAATAAACATAAATAAAGCAATAAATGGACTAGAAGAACATAAAGAAAACAATAAATGAACTTAAAGAACATAAATAAAACAATAAATAAACTTAAAGAAAGAAAAAAGAGAAAAGGGGGAGGATGAGGAAAGGTTAGAGAGAGAGGCACCTAAATAGATGCTTCTCACTCTAAAAACTCCCCAAAAACCACACAAAGAAATACCCCAAACCCCTATTTTATGCCTAAAAGGATCCTTGTGAATCCACTAAAAAAGAAAGAAAAAGAGAGAAGGGGGAGGATGAAGAGAGGTTAGAGAGAGAGGCATCTAAGTAGATTTTTCTCACTCTAAAAACTCCCCAAAAACCCCCCAAAGAAAGACCCCAAACCCCTATGCCTAAAAACTACCTAAGAAACCAAAAAATGGCCTCAACCTTCGGACCCAGCGTTGAGGGGAGGGGGGTGCGTTTTATAGACGGATTTCGGAGATTTCGCGCGTTACTGTAGCGCGCCGCGCACCATCATCCCGCACGGGTATTGTAGCTCATCCTTATCCGCTACGTGGCGAATTCGCGCAGCGCACAGTTTTCGGACCCGATTTTCAAGGGCGAATTTGGAGGCCTTCCGGTACTCAAAATGGGTCATGAAGCATACCGTTGGAAAGCCCCAGATGTCTACTTTCCAATGATATAAAGTTTGTACAAATTGGAGTTTGGACGGAAAAGTTATGGCTCCCGGAAGTTGGGGTGTCTGAGCTGTTTTTGCGTGTGTTTTCGGTGAAGATTCCGGTCAAACGGGGGAAGCCGCCGGCGAACCGAGAGTTGCACGTCGTAGCTGGAGTCATTATCTTTCCAATGCACCTGGGCCCACGCGTCAACTTGCAGCGAGTTGGAAAGACTCTGTGCGCGAATACGGCTGTCCGAGAGGAAAAACGCGTTTTACTCCCAGCGCGTTTTTTCTTAAATCTTGTCCCAGTTCGTGCGCACAATTGACCTAGCTCCCGATGTCGGAATTTGACATTCTTGGTACCGTTGGAAAGCTTGCGTTGCCCTCTTCTTCAAGGTTCCGGATTCGCGGGAATCCGAGTTTGGGCTAGTGAGATATGCTCCCGCGAACAGAGGCCACCGGAGTGTTTTTGGTCCGTCGGAGGGCATTTTCTGATCGAGATTCCGGCTAGACCGGGGAAAAGCTTGACGATCCGAGAGTTGCACGTCGTGCACGCGCGTGTCTTCTTTCCAATACACTTGGGCTCGCGGATCAACTCGTTGTGAGTCAGGAAGACTCTGCGCGCAAGCGTGACAACATCAGGGGAAAGGTTATGAAAATTTCAGCACAACCTTATTTCATCGACCTGTTTTCGTGCATGCGGTAGACGTAGCTCCCGATGTCAGATTTCGGCGATCTTGGTGTCGCCGGAAAGCTTGTGCTACCTACTTTCTAAAGGTACAGGCCTTGTACAGAGGCGAACTTGGGTCCGCAAGATATGATCTTGTGAACGGAGGTCGTTGGAATGTTCCTTATACCACGGGGTCGTTTTCCGATCGAGATTCTGGCTTGACCGGAGGAGCTCTTGATGATCCGAGAGTTGCACGCGGTAGCTGGAGTAACTCTCTTGCTTAAAGGTTTCAGCTCACGGACCAAGTTGCTGCAGGTCGGAAAGAATTCGTGCGCGAACGTTGCCCCCCAAATAGGCTGTTTTGTCAACAATACTTAGCAAAATTTGACTAAGTGTCGGACCGTTTTTTCGCAGTTTTGCCCATAACTCCCTCGTTTCTTGTTTGTTTTTTACCCGTAAAGTATCAAATCGAAGCTCTTGACGTGCTCTACACTCAGTGGGCGGTCAGTTCGATCCTATTTTCGATCAGGTCAACGGTCCGGTCAAACCTTGGTCAAACTTGGTCAAAGCTCTTCGAACTCTGGGAAATGTATCCCGGACCTCGTTTTGAGGGTTTTTGGGTATAGTGGACCCCAATTGGGTCAGGAATGGCTTGGTCAAACCTTGGTCAACTCCTGGTCAAACTTGGTCAACCTT
>BKZX01021168.1:643-14844 GCA_014362285.1 Fagus crenata
ATATTTCCTTTTCTGCAATAATTGGTGGATATATCATTCAATCACACCATAATTAAATTTCATTTGACTAATGGCATTCTAAAACAATCACAAATAGGTGGATATTAATTGGTGGGGTATTAATATATGGATTCCAAAACAATTAGGATATTAATTGGTGGAATAACGAAAAAATGTTGATTCAATTAGGAGGAGGAGCAAAATTTAAGAGGCCATTAAGGGAATGCGATGGATTAATCTAGATGAGAAGGAATTAAAATTGGAAAACAAATTTGGAATGGTGTGAAGTTTTATGGAGTTAAAGAGTCTGATGTGGTTGGATTTGGAGGAGCCAAAAAAGTTTCTCTCTCTTTTGTGTTTTAGTTTAGATTATAGATATATTTCTTTTTCTACAATATTTCATTCAATCACACTATAATTAAATTTCATTTGACTAATGGTATTCCAAAACAATCACTAATAGGTGGATATTAATTAGTGGGGTATTAATACTTGGATTCCAAAATAATCAGGATATTAATTGGTGGGGTATTAATTGGTGGAATAACGGAAAAATGCTGATTCAATTAGAAAGAGGAGAAAATTTAAGAGGTCATTAAGAGAATGGGATGGATTAATCTAAAGAGTCTGATGAGGCAGGATTTGGAGGAGCCAAAAAAGTTTCTCTCTGCACCAAGTTTTAGTTTATACTAGACTATAAATAATGACACATAGACAAAGAAGGGTTTTCAAATACGATTTTACCTGTGTCTCGGCACTCTTCGTCTTCTGCTAATAAGATGGGCACTGCCCCTCGAGCATCTTCTTCCCTTTGTACCCAAGTTGTTGCCATGAATTCCCTTGGTAGGGTAATGGCATTGCAACTAAGTGTTTTGCCATTTTTTGTCTTTTGAGTCTCGATTTCTAGTTCTCCAGTTTGGATACCATTTTTTGTGCACCCTATGGTTTCTGATCCTTCCATTTCTTCAATATCATTAGCCTCCTCAACCTTGATATCATCAATACCTTCAAAATTCTCAAAGGTATCAATATCTTCAATATTCTCGATGTCTTCCATGTCTTTAATATCTCAAACATCTTCAATATTCTCAATGTCTTCCATGTCTTCGATATCCCCAATGTTTTCAACATCTTCTATATCCTCGATACCTTCACTATCCTCGTTACTTTTGATATTTTATGCATCCTTAATTGGGCTGCTTTGAACACTCCTTATTGGTGTTTCTTGAGACTGTTCTGCCTTGATTAGGTTATCTTCTACTTCCTTCCTACCCCTCGGGCTTTTTTTCTTTCTGCCTAACCAAACCTGTACCACTTGGCCTTTTTATGGCCCTACTGGTATTCATGAAGTTTTGGCTTCCTCAGATTCTGTTTCTAACTCAGCATTCTCACTACGTTTCTCTAGGCATTTGTGATTATCTTGAGTTCTCGTCAAATCCTTGCTTTGACATGGCTTGGTCTCTGTGTTTTGCAATTTGTGACTTGTGCCATTTATTATTGGTGTTGCAATATTTTTGGTTGTTGCATCAATAATGTCTTATTTTCAAGCATAAGGTCCTCTGAGATATTCAGGTGCTTCTGCTCCCGTTATTACTTCCATGGAGTCTGAGTCAGTAGTTGACCTAGATGAATAGTGGTCTCTTTTTCCAAACTCTTGATGTAAAGCTGCTTGTTGCCTTATCCATCTCCGCCTCTGGGTTCGTGAGAAATATGGGTTGTAGCCATATTTGTACTCCTGTTTATGTATTGGTTTAAGCCCAAGGGTTTCGAGGGTAACCCATCTCCCTGCTTCCGAAACTGGTGGCCTTATCATTCTAGGCTTTCTGATCGACTCAAACCTGGAGTCTAAGGTATGGTGAGGTGGTCTAGATCGAGCCATTTTTGGCTATTCATATTAAGGACCAACCCTTGATCGAGCCACTCTTGGCTGCTTATATTGAGGACCAAGCCTTGATCGAGCCACTCTTGGCTGTTCATATTGAAGACCAAGCCTCGATTGAGCCATTTTTTGCTGTTCATGCTAGAAACCAAGCCTTAATTGAATTGAGTGTACTCGCGGGACTGATCTTGGTTCAGATCTACCAATTTCTACTGATCGTGAGACTGATCTTGGTTCTAATCTACCAATTTCTATTGGTCTTGAGATTGATCTTGGTTCTTCTGTTTCTTATGTCTTGTAGTTATCCTCTTTCTTAGTTCTGGAGAAGCATTTAGCTAATATGTGGCTACATCTTTCACATATAATGTCATCTTCCTCACTTTCTGAGCTAACTTTCAGTGGTTCTTTCCTAAGCATCTCCTTGTAAGAGATGATAGGTTGTCCTGTGGGACATGTCACGTTCTTTCCTTTGTCAACATGGACATTGTTGTCTTGAATTGAGAGGCTTCTGCCACTTACTTTGGCCAAGCTGCTTTAACTTGTAGTAGCTGATCTCTAACGATCTTCAAGTTACTTATCTCTCATGTAGCTCGAACTAACTGTCTTTCCTGTGGACCAAAAGCTTGCAATGAGTTAACCTTAGACTTATTACTTTTAATATGCAAATTTTTATGAGGCATAAGTGAACTAAGGTCAACAGACGTAGTATTAACATCTATAGAAGGAAAAGGATTTACATCGACTGCCATGCTTTCCTGAGGTATTTCAGGAAATTTTAAGACATTTCTGTCTATTTTATCCTATACCACATTCCTAAAAGTCACACAAGATTTGGTGGAATGAGTATAAGCACTATGTCATTTATAATAATCTCCCCCTTTCAGTTCCTCTTTAGAAGGAAATCTATGTCTTCCTATAATCTTCAACTGATTAGCTTTGTATAGGATATCAAAGAATTCATCTGCTTTTTCAACATCAAAAGAGTAAGTCTTTAAAGGAGAGGCTAGTTTGTTGGACTTTTTTGCCTGAACTTGCTTTTTATGTAAAGCCTCACAAACAAATGGCCTTTGACCTATATATTTGGCCAGATTGATCTCGTAAATGGGATCCTGGTAATAGGTTCCATAAGAAGAGTTTTTTCTTTAATTCTCTTCTTTTAGGAGTCCTTCGAATCTAGATACTCTTTCTGATAGCTCGAATAGGTCGATGAAGGTTATCCCTTCAAATTTCTTTTTTAGCTCAAAATTAAGACCATCGATGGCTATCTTAACGTACTCAGCCTCTGGTAACGTTGTGAGGCATCGTGTTCTGATCCTTTTAAACCTCATGATGAATTAGTCTGCAGATTCATCTGGTTTTTGCTTTAATCGAGCTAAATCTGCCATTGAAACTCCTATGTTTGACCTGGCAAAGTGGGACTAGAATTTTTCCTCCATTTCTTCCCAGGAACCGATAGAATTTTCCAGTAATACGGCATACCAAGTAAAAGCCTAGCGTGTTAAAGAATTAGGAAACATTCTTAGCTTTCCATTTCCATTATTGGAATATTCACCACACTAGACGGTAAATCTAGATATATGTTCTAAGACTGTTTTTTCATCTTCGCCTGAGAACATGGTGAAGTCAGATATATTGAACCCTTTAGGCAATTCTTCTCTATCTATCCTTTTAGGATAGGGTTTTCTATAAGGATGCCTTGGTGCCCTTCTATGACCTAGACCTAATGCTTGATTAATGACTTCTAAAATTTGGTCTCTTAGGTCTTGACCTTGTGCAGGTCTAGGTTAGGTTCAACTCCTATATTCCTATTTCTTTCTTCAAGATTTATCCCTCTATCAAATACCTCTTCCTCAGGAAAATTCTGACCATCATAATCATTTCTTGGCCTATTTCTCATGTTTTGTGGGGGTACGTAAGGTTCGTTGCGCGGGGGTTCGTTTCTAAACTCATAAGGTTGCTCAAATCTAACCTATTCCCTATACAGCTCATCCCTAATAGGCCCAAACCCTTGGGGCGGTTCAACCCTAAACCCTAAACCCAATTCTTGGCTGAAATGGTTCCACCCTAGGAAATCCAAATTGAGGTTGTCCTATCTAAGGTGGCTCCATTCTTGGTTTAAATCGAGGTGGTTCCATTCTTGGTTGCTCGAACCAAGGTTGATCCATCCTTGGTTGCTCGATACGAGGTGGTTCCATCCTTGTTTGTTCAAAACGAAGTGGTTCCATCCTTGGTTGCTCAAACTGAGATGGTTCCATCCTAGGTTGTTCAAACCAAGGTTGTTCCATCCTTGGCTGCTCGAATCGAGGTTGTTCCATTCTTGGTGATTCCATCCTTGGCTGCTCGAATCAAGGTGGATCTATTCATGGTGGCTCTATCCTTGGTGGTTCCACTCTTGGCTGCTCGAATTAAGCTGAATCCACTCTTGGTGGCTCCATTCTTGGTGACTCGAATCGTGGTTATTCCATTCTTGGTGGTTCTACTCTCGGCTAGTCGACTCGAGGTGGATCCATTCTTGGTGGCTCCACCCTTGGTTGTTCCACTCTAGGTGGCTCGAATCGTGGTGATTCCATTCTTGGTGGCTCAAAGTAAGGTGGTTCCACTCTTGTTGGCTACACTCTCGGTGACTCTGTTATAATCTATTCCACCTGAGGTTGTTCCATTCTAGGTGTTTCCTCTACAGGGTTATTAAGATTGGTATTGATTGGTCTTTCTTCAGAGCCTACCACCGGGTTGACAAGATACCCTATAGGTATTTCAACATTTTTTGTTATCACTTCTATTTGAGGTTGCTGGCTAGATCCTTGGCCTATTTCTATTCCTTTCATGGTATTTTTTTGAGACATTCCCTAAACCAGTGCAGTAATGTTTTGTGTGAAATGCTCAGTATTACTCACAGCTTGTTCCAATTTCTTCATCCTCCCATTTTGGTCATTTAGAATTTGGAGTAATAACTGTGTAGTACCATCCTTTTGAACCATTGGTGGATCAGTTTGGACATTCTCATTAGATGCCTCCATCCTTTCATGGATTCTTGTATCCAAATATGTTCTGAGTTCATCAACCATGCTTTTGGCTAGTGAGGACATTTCAATGTCCTCATTTGAACTAGAACCTCCTTCAGGTAACCTAACACCCTTTCTAGAGTTTTTCATCCTTCTTGTTCTTACTGGCATATAGGACTCCCACTATGGTCGCCAATCTATTTGTTGCCAAACTAGAATTTCCAAGGAATGGTCACCAATTTGTTTGAAGGAAACAAATAACTATGCTAGATGAGGGTCTAGTGCCTTAAAGCAAGCTTAGAACCACAATCTGACTTCGATCTAAAAGGATGATAGGCTCGGTGATTGTTTTTGCCCAAAGGACTTTAAACTAAAATGCAAGTATAGAAAGAGAAAGAATATAGCAATAAACAAGATTATCTAATTAAGCTACTGTAAATAAATAAGAGAGAAACAACTAATTAAGCTAACTAAGCTAATTGACTAAGTTAAGGTGTTATCTAATTAATTAAACTAATTCTAAGTAGTCTAAAGTAACTAATTAAGCTAATTTAAGTAGGCTAAGGTAACTAATTAATTAATTAAACTAACTAGTTAAGTTAATCTAAGTAAGCTAAGGTAACTAGTGAATTAATTAAACTAAACTAATTAAGCTAATCCTAGAGTAATTAATGCTAATCGAGATAATTACGCCTAAGTTAAAGTAAAACATACTGCAATCGAAGTAACTAAAGCATCAATTGAAGTAACATTACCATAAACGAGACATTCTTAATTAATTGAAAGAGTACTTACAAGCATGAAAGGGAAACACTAGAAGCTACAATCAAAAGCTCTCTAAGTAACTAATCTAACAAGTACTATTTGGGTTTGTTTGGAGGTGTGTGTATGTGTTTGAAATGTACTTGGATTCACAATTTATAAGCCAACTCCAACAGTTACATTTCAAGCCTTGATCTTCTCTTTAAATCCCATAAAAATAGCTCATGTTATTTGTTAACTGCTTCGATTGTGGTCTTTCTGTTAGGAAATCTAGGAACGTGCATCATGTGTGCCTTTCACTTATCAAATGTTGTCTGTGTGGCTATAAAAATCAATCACGTGATGCTCCTTGACCGGTCCGCGTGTTTCCTTATGATTGGCCCCTGCTCTGGCCACTTGCTTTGTTTATGTGTCATTGTCTCATTGGCTTGTAACTTATTCACTACTCAGTCCCACGTGTTGCTCTTTCGTTGGTTCGCATGTCTCTTTCTGTTTGGCTTGTGTATTGATCATTGGTTAGTCCATATGTCACCATTTGATTGGTACCTTTGCCAAATCATACACCAGATCATTATTTTAGATTTCGTACTAACACAATGCACGGAAAAAACTCTATATAAACACATAATGTGTATATGATCAAAGTATATATTTAGAATTATTTTACGGAAAATATATTCCATAAAAAAAAATAAGACTAATAATAACAAATAGATGGAATTGTACCAACAATAGAAAAATAAAAAGAATTAGATAGTGTATAATAATTGAGGAAAAATGGTTATCTTTAATTGAGAAAACAGAAAATAAGTTAGAATCAAGCAAAAAATAAAAGATGACCTTAGTTTAATTGCTTCTTAGATCTCCTTACAGTCATATAAAAGTACAAAAACACAAAAATAGGAAAGCAAAAAAAGTCATGTTTGAAAAAATAAATAATAAAAAAGAAAAAGAAGTAGAAGAACAAAATTTGTATCAAATTACAATTGTTTAAAGCCCCTGACAGTCATATAAACGTACAAAAACACAAATATAAAAATAGATCATGATAGAAAAAATAAATAAAAAAGAAAAAGTAGTAGAAGGACAAAACTTGTAACAAATTATCATTGTTTAGATGTTACGTAAGCAGATTATGTAAGAATGTGGAACCTTCAATAAAACATGCTCTATTTATCTTCCTTCTATTAAGGAGTATGTCTATTCACCAAATAATATTTTAAGTGATTGTTCACCAATCAATACCTTTTCACTAAAAAAGTACTCCTAACACAGTTACACTACAATATTGTTTATCTATTACTCTTATTTAAAAAAAAAAAAAATGGTGTAGATTTTATTTTAAGATTTGTATGACTCCTATTTTAGAAAATTTGGTGTTGAAATATTTATAATTTTTTTAAAACATGTTTGACATAAGTGTTTTAATTTCTCTAAGAGAAATATATTTTGTTTAGATATCTTTTTGTAATAGGAGATTTATTTAAGATTTTTTTTAAATGTTTACGACTCTTTTTATAAAATAATAATAATAATAATAATTGGTGTTGACATTTTTCTTCTTTATATACAAATTAAAAAAAAAAGAAAAAAGAGTTTAATTGTGTTTATTATTGAAAGGGTTTTCTACTGTCATCATAACTTTGTGTTGGAAACCAATTTAAACTCTTTATAATGGTATTTTATTAAGATATCTTTTAATAGTATGAGACTTATTTTAAGCTTTTTATTATGATATTTTATTAAGATGTCTTTTAGTAGTAGTAAACTTCTTTTAAGGATTCTGTTATTATCTTCTTCTTTTTTTCCTTTTTTTTTTTTTTTTTTTTTTTATTTTAAAAAAAAAAGATTTTTATTATGATATTTTATTAAGATGTCTTTTAGCCAAATTTTTCTTTTTTTTAAAAAAAAAAAAACCAAAATAGCTTTAAACATATTAAAAAAAAAAAAAAACTATCTAAATGTTTTTAATTATGTAATGTCACGTTATTTTTTAATTGTGTTTATTATTGACAAACGGTTTTCTATTTCCATCATAACTTTGTTTTGGAGACCAATTTAAACTTTTTATTATGATATTTTATTAAGAGAATTATTTTAAGCTTTTTATTATGATATTTTATTAAAATATCTTTTAGTAGTAAGAGACTTCTTTTAAAGATTTTGTAATTATCTTTTTTTATTTAAAAGTTTTTTTATTATGATATTTTATTAAGATGTCTTTTAGTAGTAAACAATGTATCATTTCAAAAATTTAAAAGGAAATTTAAACACCATATTATTTCATAAATTTTAATGATAGATAGACATGTCACTTGTTATAATGTGAGACACTCTAGATTTTAACACTTATATCTTCTATTTTTATATATTACTAATATATAACCCGAGTAATGCACAGAAAAAACTCTGTATGAACACATAATGTATATATGATCAAAAAATATATTCATAATTATTTTATGGAAAATCTGTTCAATAAAAAAAAAAAAAAAAAAAAGATAGAATCAAGCAAAAAATAAAAGATTACTATAGTTCAATTGCCTCTTAAATCCCCTTGCAGTAATATAAATGTGCAAAAACACAAAAAAATGAAAGAAAAAATAAATCATGTTTGAAAAAATAAAGAAATAAAAAAGAAAAAAAGTAGAAGAACAAAACTTGTACCAGATTAGTATTGTTTAAAGCCCCTTGCAGTCATATAAACGTATAAAAAAAAAAAAATAGATATTGATAGAAAAATAAATAAATAAAAAAGAAAAAGAAGTAGAAGAATAAAACTTGTACTAGATTAAAATTGTTTAGATGTTACCTAAGCAGATTATACAAGAATGAGGAACCTTCAATTTAATGTGCTCTATTTATCTTTCTTCTATCAAGGAGTATGTCTGTTCACCAAATGATATCTTAAGTAATTGTTTACCAATCAATACTTTTTCACTAAAAGAGTACTCCTAACACAGTTACACAGTAAGAGATTTATTATAAAGAATTTGTTATTATCTATTTTTATTTAAAAGTATTTAGTAGTTATTAAATCAAACTACTTAGGAAATTTAGACTATGTATGATTTTTTTTTTTTTTTTAATCTTTAAGAAGTCTTCTAGATTAGGAGATTGTCATAATTGTAAGATTTTTAATAAGATATTTTATAAAGATATCTTTCTAGTAATAGGAGACTTATTATCAAGAATTTTTTATTATCTATTTTTATTTAAAAGTGTTTGACAGTTATTAAATCAAATCACTTCAAAAATTTAAACAATATATCACTTCAGATAGATAGATATGCAAACCACTTAGGAAATTTAAAAAACGTATCACTTCAAAAATTTAAACGATAGATAGACATGCCACTTATCATGATATCAGACATTCTTGGTTTTAACGCTCATGTCTTCTGCTATTATGTATTATATAAACATATATTATATTGATATAAAAACAGAAGACATGAGCATTAAAACCTAAAATGTCTCACATCATGACAAGTAGCATGTCTATCCATCGTTTAAATTTTTGAAGTGATACGTTTTTTAGATTTCCTAAGTGGTTTGTATGTCTATCTATCGTTTAAATTTCTGAAGTGATACCTTATTTAAATTTTCTAAGTGGTTTGATTTAATAACTGCCAAACACTTTTAAATAAAAATAGATAATAACAAATTCTTAATAATAAGTCTCCTACCATTAAAAAGATATCTTAATAAAATATTATAATAAAAATCTTTAAAATAAAAATAGATAATAAAAAATTCTTTAAAATAATTCTCATACTACTAAAAGACGTCTTAATAAAATATCATATTAAAATTCTTACAATTATGACAATCTCCTAATACTAGAAAACTTCTTAAAAATTATAAAAAAAAAAATTCTCAAAGACATTTACCCTAGCTTTAAAATAAAACAAATAATAACAAATTCTTTAAAACAAGTCTCCTACTATTAAAAGACATCTTAATAAAATATTATAATAAAAACTTACAATTATGAAAATCTCCTAATACTATAAAACTTCTAAAATCAGATCCAAAGAAAAAGAAAAGAAATTCTTAAAGAAATTAATCGTTAGACTTCTTAAATTATATATAAAAAAATAATTCTTAAAAAAATTAACCGTAGCTTTAAAATAAAACAGATAATAATAAATTTAAAAAATTCTTTAAAATAAGTACCCAACTATTAAAAGACATCTTAATAAAATATCATAATAAAAAACTTACAATTTTGACAATATATATCCTAATACGATAAGACTTCTTAAATTAGATAAAAAACAAATCTTAAAGAAATAATTACCATTTCATGTTAATTTTTTTTTCACATAATTTATATGCCTATATTTTATTATGTTAACCATCTTCTCTATTTTATTTACTTATTCTCTTCTCTTGCAAATCAGGTTAGTCTTTTCTGCAAACAAATTTACTCAAGGAAGCAAGATCTTCATTTTCTGCAAGCAAGGTTTCAAGAGTTATCCAAACAAGTTGAAATACCCAAGCAAGTTGAAAGGTCAGGAAAAATATATTGCTTTGTTATTTTTTTGATAATGCACGTATAATTAACGGAAAGGAAAATAAGAACCAAAGTCAAAGCCTAATTGATACTCTCTCTTTCTTTCCTTTCAAATAATTCAAATTATGTTGTTAATTTTTAAGATGGATTTCTGTTTTTTTTTTTTTTTCCTAATCAAAGAAGCGAACTTTTTATATCTTCATTGTTAAAGAAATAGGACTCTCACAAAATTTACACAGACATAATGCATAAAATGAACCATCTATATTATTATTGGGAAAATGACATGAGGAAATAGGATTCAATTGCCCAGTTATACAAATACGAAAAAGAAAATCAGAATTTCTATATATTAAAAAATCAACTTTCTCAGATTGGAAGTTAGAAATTCTATAGTGGAAACCATTTTAAAAAAAAATAAAAACATATACTAATAAAATATAAAATTAAATGTCAAAGGTTTGGTTTATAAACAATTAAGGATTACTTTTTCATGTTTCACAGGAGCTTTCATACATTGAAGCGAACTTCTGACTCTAGTATGTGGTAATTTGTACATGGTAATTTGGCATTTTTCATGATATGAAATTATAATTAATAAATATAATATTTTTCTTCTTGCAATTTATGAACAATGATAATTTTCTAAGATGACTGACATATTTGAAATCCAGTCTAATAGATATATATTTTATTTGTAGGTTATAAAGCAAGGTTGGCCTAGAGAAAGTACTTGTGACATATTAACCAAACATGTCAATAGTGGTAATTTTCTAAAACAATGATGTACGTACTATTTTTTTTTTCCTATCATAATTTTATTTTAATCATGTTTCTTTATGTTTTATACTTTCCTATATACCAAAATCTACCATGTTTGCATTTGATTATATTTTTTACTTGAAATTGATTAATTAATTGATAGGGTGTAAGAATATGAATTCGTTAACACAATCTTTTATATTTACTTTCAATTATGTTTACTAGCTTTATGGAACTCTCAGACAATTTAGTAATATTTTACTACTACTATTCAAATGTTGTGTTTTACTTACTTTACATACAAATTATACTTATAAACAATGATTTATAATAAAAATTATACCACACTTTCTCAGGTGTAAATTTTGTGAGAGTCCTATTTCTTTAACAATATAAATATGAAAAAAATGCCAAATTACCACATACTAGAGTCAGAAGTTTGCTTTAGTCTATGAAAGCTCCTGTGAAACATAAAAAATTAATACTTAATTTTTTCTGAACCAAACCTTTGACATTTAATTTTATATTTTATTAGCACATGTTTTTTGAAAAAACGGTTTGTATTGTAGAATTTCTAACTTCCACTCCGAGAAAGTTGATTTTTCCTTTTCATATTTGTATAACTGAGCAATTGAATCATGTTTTTTTAACCATGAGATATAAAAGTTTGCTTCTTTGATTAGGAAAAAAAAAAAAAAAACATAAATCCGAATTAGGAATTAAGAGCATAATTTGAATTATTTGAAAGAAAAAGAATGTATCAATTAGGCATTGGTTTTGGTTTTTCTTTTCTTTTCTACTAATTATACATGCATTATAAAAAAAATGACAAAGCAATACAGTTTTCTGACCTTTTCAACATGCTTGGGTATTTCAACTTGTTTGGGTAACTCTTGAAACTCTGCTTGTAGAAAAATGTAGATCTTGCTTCTTTGAGTAAATTTGTTTACAGAAAAAGATTAGCCTTACTTCTATAACTGATTTTTAGGGGAAGAGAATAAGTAAATAAAATAAAGAAGACGGTTCACATAATAAAACACAGCGCATATCAATTATGTGAAATGCTATCGTTTCAATAAATAAATAAAAAAACATGAAACGGATAATTTCTTTAAGAATTTCTTTTTTGGATCTAATTTAAGAAGTCTTATAGTATTAGGAGATTGTCATCATTGTGTTTTTTATTATGATATTGTATTAAGATGTCTTTTAATAGTTGGAGACTTATTTTAAAGAATTTCTGAATTTGTTATTATCTGTTTATTTTAAAGCTATGGTTAATTTTTTTAATTAAGAAGTTTTTTTTTTTTTTTTTATATATATTATATCTAATTTAAAAGTTCTAATGATTAATTTCTTTATTATTTATTATTTTTTTGGATCTGATTTTAGAAGTATAGTATTAGGAGATTGTCATAATTGTATGTTTTTTATTATGATATTTTATTAAGATGTCTTTTAGTAGTATGAAACTTATTTTAAGGAGTTTTTTATTATTTGTTTTATTTTAAAGATATGGTAAATTTTTTGAGAATTTTTTTTTGTTGTAATCAAATTTAAAAAGTCTTCTAGTATGAGGAGATTGTCATAATTGTAATATTTTTAATATGATATTTTATTAAGATGTCTTTTAGTAGTAGGAGACTTATTTTAAAAAATTTGTTATTATCTGTTTTTATTTTAAAACATTTTATTATGATATTTTATTAAGATATCTTTTTAATTGTAAGAGACTTATTTTAAAGAATTTATTATTATCTATTTTAATTTAAAAGTGTTTGGGAAAAATAAAATCAAACCACTTAGGAAATTTAAACAGCGTATTACTTCAAAAATTTAAATCACTTAGGAAATTTAACCAACATATTATTTTAGAAATTTAAACGATAGATAGATTTGCCGCTTGTCATGATATAAAACATCCTAGGTTTTAACGCTCATGTCTTCTGCTTTTATATATTATTATTAGCGTATAATCTGTGCAATGCATGGAAAAAACTTTATATAAACACATAATGTGTATATGATTAAAATATATATTCCGAATTATTTTATGGAAAATATGTTATATAAAAAAATAAAACTAATAATAACAAATAGAAGAAATTGTACCAACAACAATAAAATAAAAAGAATTAGATAGCGTATAATAATTGAGAAAAAATTGTTATCTTTAATTTATAAAATAGAAAATAAGTTAGAATCAAACAAAAAATAAAAGATTACCCTAGTCCAATTGCCTCTTAGATCCCCTTGCAATCATATAAACGTACAAAAACACAGAAAAAGGAAAGAAAAATAAATCATGTTTGAAAAAATAAATAAATAAAAAAGAAAAAGAAGTAGAAGAATAAAATAAATCATGTTTGAAAAAATAAATAAATAAAAAAAGAAAAATAAGTAGAAGAATAAAATTTGTATCAGATTACCATTGTTTAAAGCCCCTTACAGTCATATAAACGTACAAAAACACAAAAATAAAAATAGATTATGATAGAAAAATAAATAAATAAAAAAGAAAAAGAAGTAGAAGAACAAAACTTATACCAAATTACCATTGTTTAGATATTACGTAAGTAGATTATACAAGAATGAGAAACATTCCATTTAACGTGTTTTATTTTTCTTCTTTCTATCAAAGAGTATGTCTGTTCATCAAATGATATTTTAAGTTATTGTTTACCAATCAATATTTTTTCACTAAAAGAGTACTCATAACACAGTTATATTACAATATTCTTTATCTATTACTCTTATTTAAAAAAAAAAAAAAATGGTGTAGATTTTATTTTAAGATTTGTATGATCCTCCTATTTTAGAAAATTTGGTTTTGAAATTTTTATAATTTTTTTAAAACATGTTTGACATAATTGTTTTAATTTCTCTAAGAGAAATATATTTTGTTTAGATATCTTTTTGTAATAGGAGATTTATTTAAGATTTGTTTTATAAAATGTGTATGATAGATTTTTTTTTTTAAATGTTTAAAACTCTTTTTGTAAAAAAATAATAATAATAATTGGTGTTGAAATTTTTCTTTTTTATATACAATTTTTTTTTTTTTTAAAAAGAGTTTAATTGTGTTTATTATTGAAGGGTTTCTAGTGCCATCATAACTTTGTGTTGGAAATCAATTTAAATTCTTTATTATGATATTTTATTAAGATGTTTTTTAGTAGTAAGAGACTTATTTTAAGTTTTTTATTATGATATTTTATGAAGATGTCTTTTAGTAGTAGTAGACTTCTTTTAAAGATTATGTTATTATTTTTTTTTT
>BKZX01021170.1:0-17685 GCA_014362285.1 Fagus crenata
CATACAATCAAACCATCCAAGAATTGCCTGCTTATGGATTCCTTCATCATGAAAACCCTGATCACATCTTCTACTTAAAAAATATATTATTAGTATACATTATGTAATTAACATTTTTTTTTTTTTTAAATATCTCAATACAAGGCTAAAAATACATTTACTATCAATACAAAATTAACAATGTAATAAAGAAATAAAGTATTACGTTGTGATTTAAATTAATGTCTACTAATAAAAAGAATAGGTCACGATTTGTGTACATCTCTTTGCACACATTTTTATAAAATTTGAACAATGTAATAAAAAAATATAGAGAAATGTGCATTATGTGTGCAATAAAAATATACACAAACCATTTATGATAAAAAAATATCATAGACATCTCTAAATAAATTTTCACAATTCTACACAAGAGCTCCCTGGTTCTTTGATACAAAATGAGAAAATAAGAATATTTTTTCAAAAATAAAAGAAAGAAAGAGAAAAAATAGGGAACACATAAAAAAAATAATAATAATTAAAAAAAAAAGTAGGGAACAAAGAGAGGGAAGGAAAATAAAAGAAAGAAAGAGGAAAATTAAGCGAGGGAAAAAAAAGTTGTTCAAGTAATAAACTGTTGTAAGTGGGTCTCATTTACTTTAGCAAAAATTAAAAGTAAAAACTAGTATCAAAATCCAAAATATTTTGGATTCTGACTTCTGCTCTAGAAATGAGAATTTGCAAAATGCATTCTAAAAATCCCAACCAAACACCTTAGATTTTTTGCAGAATACATTCTATGCATAAAAATCCGTGAAATCACTTTTAAGTAGAGGATCCAAACACAGGCTTATAAACCAAGATTCTACAAGTAGTAATCTTTGAGAATCCTGTGAGTTTCTCTATATGATGTGTCAAAATCTGTAAAAAAAAAAAAAAAAAAAAAAAAAAAAAAACTGAATATGCATTGATTTTTATTTATAAGTAATGAAGAGTTACCGATGAGAATGCACTTTTGATACTGCCTAGTGTTGGGCAAAATACTTTTAACGCATTGTTATCATAGTTACTATTTGTTAGGGACACAAAGAGATTTACCGAAACAATATATAATATAGAGTGCTTAAACATAAGGAGTATTATGTTAATTTGGTATCCCCATATCATGTCTATATAAAACTTTAGGGTTTATTTATTTATTTTTTTTCTTAACCTAAAATATGTGCATGATGACTTTACGCAATTTAAAATTATATGGGTTTTTAAATAAGTATCCATGATATACAAATTTTTTAGAGTAGTGAAAAGTTCAATATTTATTGTTAGGTGATTTATAGTGGTCTTATAGTCCAGTGACATCCGCTCCCTTCTAATGGAGTTTAATTTGGAGTATGTTGGTGTAAAAAGAGAAAGAGAAAAAGAAAAACTTCATTGTGAGGTATATACCTTTCCATAATAAAATCTTGGTTTAGTAAAATTAAACTAGAATCTGACTTGCTTCTTGCTATTCAGGGAAATACTTATATCCCTTGGCTAGAGGCTCCAGTCAGGGCATTTTTGGCATTTTGAAAAAAATTGTAATCGTTGTTCAGGTCAACGGATTTATATATACTGACATATAAATTACAATAAATAACACATGTATTACAAAACTGTACTCTAATACACAAATTGACACAAATATACAAATTTAATCAATTTCTTATAATATTTTACACATAAATTACTATGTACCGCCGAAATTGACACCATTTACATGGATTAACACAAAATTCATAATGTTAAATATTTTAAATACTGAAAGTAAGAGTAATTACAGATCATGACACATATTTACATTTTTTATTATAAAAGTAGTAGTATTTATGCAATAAATACTGAATATCACATCAGCTGTCATAATCGCCAAAATTTAATTCTATTTTACAAAAAATGAGACAATTTTTTTTTAACACCATTGTTGCAATTATAAACAAAACAATTACAAAATGATAGAGAAATTACAATTACTGAGAGAACTATATATTTTTTTATCACCAAGAATACTAGGATTTACACAATAATTACTAAATATGACCTAATCTGTCATAGCCGCCAAAATTGATTCCATTCAAGAAATGAGAGAAATTACGGTTTTTATCACATATATTTCATTTTAGATATACATTTTACAAGATTTAAGACTAATTATAGTTTCAAAGACATGTTTACAATTGTTATCATCCAAATAACAACATCTATAAACAAGTTACTGACAATCACCCAAGCCGTCATAGCCAACAAATTTCGATTCCATTTACATGAAATGAGACAAATTCTTTTTTTATTTTTTATTTTTTTATTTTTTTAATCACCATTATTGCAATTATAAACAAAACAATTACAAAATGATAAAGAAATTACAATTACTGAGAGAAAATATATATTTTTTATCACCAAGAGTATTAGGATTTATACAATAATTACTAAATATGACCCAAGCCGTTATAGTTTCCAAAATTGATTCTATTTTACAAGAAATGAGACAAATTATGGTTTTTATCACCTATATTTCATTTTTAGATATACATTTTATAAGATCTGAGACTGATTATAGTTTCAAAAACATGTTTACAATTGTTATCACCCAAATACTAATATCTACAAACAAGTTACTGACAATTACCTAAACCGTCATAGCCGTCAAAATTTGATTCCATTTTATAGGAAATGAGATCAATTACTTTTTTTATCAAAATTATTGCCATTGTGGAGACAATTTTTACAAAACGATAGACCAATTACAATTACTAGGACAAATATATAGTTTTTATCACCACAAGTACTAATATTGACACAAAAGTTACTAAAGAACCCAAGCCATCATAGCCGCCAAAATTTGATTATATTTTACAAGAAATGAGACATTTTTTTTATCACCAATATTGCATTTTTGAAAACATGTGTTACAAGACGTGAAAGTAATATCAATTATTGAGACATAATTACAATTCTTACCACCTAAGTCCCAAAATCTATAAATAAGTTACTAACAATCACTCAAGCCGTCATAGCCTGCCAAAATTTGATTCCATTTTACAAGAAATTAGTCGTAAATCTGTGTGATGTACAGAGAAACCACTAATATGATATTATATATATAAACTAAAAATCACACAGAAAAGGAATTTTGGAATTCGAATCAATATCTCTACAGATTCTGCTACTTTTTTTTTTAATAGTCTTCCTATTATATTTTGATAAGTTAAGTCTATAAACAGAGTTATAACTTAATAATATTTCTTGATAGGCCATAATTTTTTTTTTTTTTAAATTAGTTTTTCGTTTTCCATTTAGCAAACAAAAGGTGGATTGATAGATAGTAGAGTTTTATTTAAAGTCTAGTCACATTAAAATATCAAATTACACCTAAAAGTGGATTAATAGATTTAAAAAAATAGAATTTTATTTATACTCTAGTATCAATGATGGTCACACTAATAGTAGATATTAAAATTTAGAGTTTTAGCTATATCCTAGTATCAATGGTGGCATTAATAGATAAAATTAGACAGAAGTTGATTAATATATATAAATAGTAGAGTTTTAGTTAAACACCATAATAATAACTAAATTACTTATCATATGATTTTTTATTTTGTTTCGGTAAAAATATGTCATATGATTTTTATTTATTTTTGGTTGAGTAAAATGTCATACGATTTAAAACAGAATAAATAGTAATTGTGTCTGTGTGAGAGAAAGAAGTGAGTCGGGTTAGGAAAATAGATTTAAGTAAGGGTTAAAAAATAATGAAAAAAATAAAATGACATGTAAAATTGTGAGAGCTGAAAAGTTGATGTGTTAATTACTGAGACATAATTACAATTCTTATCACCCAAGTCGCAGAATCTATAAATAAGTTACTAACAATCACTCAAGCCGTCATAGCCTGCCAAAATTCGATTCCATTTTACAAAAAATGAGACCTAATGAGACCAATTACTTGTTTTATCACTATTATTGCCTATGGAAAAATTGTGACTGATCGTAATTTTGCTTCATTAAAATAGTGATCGATCGTTATTTCTGGGTAAATGTGCATTTGATTCAGAGACTAAGGTGATCGATCGTATATTTGATAATGAAAATATCGATCGATAGTTTTTTTATGACCAATCGTGTTCTCGCTTCATTAAAAAAGTGATCGGTCATTTTTTCTGAGTAAATGTTAACATGATCGATCCTATATTTGGTAATGAAAATTGAGATCGATCGATGTTGGGAAAATTGTGACCAATCATATGTTTGCTTTATTAAAATAGTGATCAATCAAAGTTCTGGGCAAATTATAAAACGCTTACAATATTTGACATCTCAATTACTAAAAGTAAATTATAATGATAAGAAGAAGAAGAAGGAGAATTCTAATGATAGGAATGATTTTAATATGAACAAAAATAATTATAATACTAACTAATAATAATAAAAATCAAAATCAAAATAACTACAACAATAGTAATAATAATTACAAAATAATAATATGAATAAATATTTCCTTAATAACAATAATTATAATAAAAACAACAACAATAATAATTATAACCGCGTAATGATGATCATTAAACTCATTCTTTACAATAGATTTTTTTTGTCTAAAATTTTTCCCGAATCACATCAACAACACTCTAATAGAAACCAATTCATTCCCTATTTTCATTGACTATTTTAATTTGAGTCCTACTCTCTTTGTTTTCATGAATATTTTATTTTTGACCGGAAATGAAATAAAAAGTATGATTGCATAACCAAAAATATTTTATTATTATTTTCTTTTTCTGAAATGATTCTTAAAAAAGTGTATCATTACTAGAAAATAAGTATTATGAGGAGGTTCATATCTGCTTCGTATTGCATTTGAATGAACAAAACGGAATCAACCAAGAAAGAAGAATGTAAATGTGTGTAGAGAGGTAGGAATTGTCCAATTTTAGCACTGTCTAATGTGCCATCGGTCTTAATTTTGTAAGTTATATTTTATGATCGATCGCCAAAATCCTTTGAAAATATTTCGATCGATCACAACTGTCCCAACAGTAATGGCATTTAAGGTGGACTGATTGCCCAATTCCTTTGAAAATTTGGACTGATCGATCACAATTTTCCCAACAATAATAGCATTTAAGTGGACCGATCGCTCAATTCCTTTGAAAATTTGGATTGATCGATTGCAACTTTTCCAGAAATTAAACAATAATAGACTTTAAGTCAGACCGATCGTGCAATTCCTTTGAAAATTTGGACCGATCGATCGCAGGTCCCCTGAGATTGTACAGAGAATAAGGTGATCGATCGCAAAAATTCTTTTGAAATATTTGGACCGATTGGAAGTTTGAAAGAAATTGTACAAAAAGTCCATGTAATGCTTTCAATGGTGTACAGTAATAATTTTACTACTATTATGCTTTATGAGGGTAGGCAATAAATTTTTTTCTTCTTCTTCTTATTATATGTATTAGTATCATATTGATTGACATTTATTCAAAAGTGATAATTTTTTATTAATTTTTATTTAATTGTCATAGTTCTTCGGATGTGTATCATTTGTTTTTATTTTTATTTTTTTCGTATAGTATTTATAATTTTCTAAAGGTTTGTTTGAGATAGGTCCAAACAGTGTTGCTGCACTTATGGCAACCAAAACAAAGGAATTAGGTTTGCCAAATAAATAGAGTGGTTAGGTGGATTTTGTTATTTGTATATTCATTATAATCATAGAAATTTTAAAAAAATTAATATTTTTAATACTATTATTAGTATTGTTGTTGTTGATTTTATTTGTATTTAATTATCATTTTTATTATTATTATAATCATATCAAGTATTGGATGTTGTTATTTAATTATTACTACTATTATCATCTATTACTATTAAGAGAATTGCTCCCTCATGTCCACTTTTAGGAACTGCCAAAAATACCCCTCGCATCTTACAATTTCCAAATTTATTCATTGATTTCAATTAATAATTTCTCTTACAAAAAAGGGTATAATAGTCTCATCACTATATAGGAAAATGTCCACTTTAGTGCACGGACAAAAATAACCTCATATTTTAAATCTATTAAATTGCTTTTAAAATAAATATTAAAGGTTAAAAGAGTAATGCACTGATCTTTTCAAATTCAAAAGTTAAAATAATCACAAGTACACGTTCATTGAACCAAATTCTAATACAAAATTGAATAGATTTATTTAAAAAAAAAAAATGATGGTTTGCTATCTTTCATCACCTATTTCAATGGTTATTATAAAGGACTATACAATTTCCCAAAAAATAAAAAGAGCCTCTAAACCCGCACGGAGCGCATATGAAGAGGCTAGTCATTATTATTGTTATATTTACTAGTCTTGTTATTAATTATGTTATATTTTTGTTTTTCAATCTTTGGAATCATTCTTTCCAAACAACATACAAAATTAAAATAAAATTAGACTTCTTCTTGAATTAAAATTACTAATTGGAATCAAAGTGAATTTTCTTAACAAAATACGCTAACGTAAATTGATAAATTTAAAATGTTCACTCCAGAAACAAGAAATAGTTTACCCCCAATCGGGTTTGAAGGAACTATCCTCCAATCCACTACGTGACTATTAAATAGACAAGTCATGTGTATTTTTAGTCGTCTGGCTTTTTTAATGAATCATGTCATTTTTTTAGATAATACATGTGAATGGTCTATGTAATTGACACGTATTCGGTTCAATGAGACTAACTCCAAACCAGGTTGGAGGTAAACTTTGTCTCCCCAAACACACATGCCCATAAAATATTTATTTAAAATGTTCTTATTTTTACTTATATTAACATAATAATTTAAGGAGATATATATAATTAAATGTCATGTGTATTTTGAATTTATTTTTCAAAATTGCAAAGGTTTAATAATATAATTAATTATAATTAAAGGCCATAATTATTTTGATAAAACCCATAAATAACTTGACATAATTCTGTGATCTTTTGTAAGATATTTGTATAAACATGAAATTGTTGTGAAGTATTGTTACATAGTTTAGGGGTTATATGGATTTTAGTGTTTCTTAATAAAGGTTTAATAATAATTTCTATATGTTTCTAAATTTTGAAAATTTATCTCACAAGTGATAATGGTGTTTAGATTTTATCGAAATGATTAATCTTTGTCAAGATATGTAATTTTAAAAAACGTTTTCTCACATTTTTAGACTTTAGTGAGTGTTAGTAATAATTTACAAATAGTATGTAGATCATTTGATAATATTTGTAAAAATGTCCCAGGTTTTGTAAATTGTCTCTTTATGGGTAAGTAGTTTATTTAGAACTGTAAGGTTTGTGTCGAAATATGTAACGGGTGATTGTGAGAACCACAACCCTTAACCCAATGTAAAGGTCTAAACATGAAGAGAAAGAACAAAAAGATAAACATACTAATCTACTTCCCCTAAAGAATGGGGTTCATGGGCTAGAGGATTGAGTGGAAAGGAATTAAGCACCCAATCAACCTAACCTAAATCAATTTCTTAAGAACCCTTAATCTATAGTTCACGACTCGATGCATACAAACCAAACTCGCATTGATATGACATCATATATAGTACATGCAAAAAAAGATGAATAATTGTGATTAATCACCTAGCAATTGAAAGTATTCATGCAAATATCCTTAATCACATATCTAGACAACCAAACATAACATGTTAAGATCAAGACCAATCAGAAACAAACATGGCAGAATCAATAGGAAAATATTTTCTGTACCAGATAATATAAAATCCTAATAAAACCCAGATCGATTCTTAGATGCAACCAATCGGGCCTCTCCTAGTGCCGATCGGTGCCTAAGTTGGCCCATTTAGTACTAGCTAAAAATTGGGACCCGATTGGTGCCCAGGTAAAAACCTAGGACCCGATCGATTTTAATCCGAGAGTTCAGTTATTGATTCTTATGAAAACTAATTCCTCCATTGTTTTTAACATTTTAAAACTATAGTTTTCATCCTAACATGCTCCTAAGTCATAAAATTTTAATCAAATAAATTCCATATAAAAAAAGAATTAAAAACAAAACTATCCTAAAATATATATATATATATATATATATACAACTAACCACACAATCATATTTTAACTAATGGATAAACTAAACAAGGAAAAGAAGTACCTGCATGTGTTGGGGAGGGAGCTCCTTGATTTGATTTGATTGAATTCAACCTAAAAATTGATTCTTAAGGGAAAAACCGTTAAATTTGGTTAAAAGAGATAAAAAAAAAAAATGGAATTAAAAGATTAGAATTGAGATTACAAGAGGTGGCCTCTTATAATCTCTAGGGTTATAAGAATAGCTTGTATTCTTATTAGAAACCCTAATCATTCATAAATATTCTTTTGAATTTTGTTTGAGATTCTAAATGATGAAAATTCCAACCTCCTTTGAAAATGAATATCATTTTCTATTTATATGGTAGCCCCAAAATGGGTAATCAAGAATTCTGGAACCCTAAGAGGATAATTTTTGTTTTAAAATCGGATTTGTGGTACAAGAGTTTGACTCTTGATAAAATTCTTACTTGTGTGCCAATTGATTCTATATGAATATAAGAATAATCAAAAGATTAAATTAGGGACTTAAGGAATAAGATATAGTGACTTTAAAGTGACAGTTTTATTTAATGACTTTATATCACTATGGATGATTTAATGGAGGGGTTTAATTGCAATTAAAATAAATTAAGGATGCCTTGTGTAATTAAATAAAATCCTAGAGTGCAATTATATTCTTTTAGTAATAAAATATAATTAATGGTAACCTATGAGCTAGTTATGAGATAACAAGAAGTCCTAGACCCATTGGAGCTAGGGCTTATTTTCCTTTTGGTCCCACTCCAAGCTATATAAGAAAAACCTCTAGAGGTTGGTCATAACTTGATACGTTAGACATACATGAGATACAGAAAGATAAACGATTCAACCAACACAATAGAAAAAGAGAAAAACAGTTTTCGCTTTAGGTTGATGTATTGTGATCATTGTACAATTGATTTAATTGGTTTAAGTTGCGAAGTTTTAAAAGAAAAGGTATAGAGGATTACATTGGGTAAAACTTAGGTATAGTTCTTTATGTCAAGTACATAGGTTCTTCATTGAATTCAAATACATTGAATTTAAATATTCTTGGAAAAGATAACATTGTTTGTATTTTATTGGTTAATGCAACCGTGTGTTTGAATTCAATTGGGGAACCTAATGTACCTAGCCTTAGGAACTGTACCTAAGTTTTACCCAAATACATAAACCTGCTACTTACTAGAGGTAAATACCTTTGTCCTTAATTAGTGTTTTCTCAAATTATATTTATTAACATATCCTATTTACATACTTATTATTAATGTTTTTATTATTTAATTATTCCAAAATCAATTCACTTCAAAATATTAAAAAATAATAATTTATTTTTAAAGTTATTGTTTGATTCAAAAATATTTAGATCAAGCATGTGATTATATGATGCAAGACACCTTTAATGATGTACATTTTATTTGTTTAAATTGATTTACATTTGTAAGAAAATTTTAGCAATGTTTGAAAACTACTATATTTTGAATTCAAATATGTTTTTGATTGTAAACTTCTTAGTCTGACTATATTCTAGGCCCCACCAAGGATAATACATTGGCATTCGAAATTAGTTTCAATTGGGGGGTTGCCATCAACTTATGTGTGGTGTTTGGGCCTTGTTATAGGGCCAATGTGACCATCATCACCAAGATTGTTAGGTATCCGTATTTGAATATGTTAATCTGTCATTTGCAAATAAATTTATATTTTATTTTTGTGAACCAAACCGAGTGTATGTCTATTTTAATCATTTTATCAAAATCACTGTCTACGAATTATGTACTATATATATATATATATAAACAAATGTGAGTTTGATCCGGTTAGTTAAGAGTATTGGTTATTTACTGGGCAATTTACTCCATTCTTTCCTCATTTCAGATAATGAGGATAAGCTAATGCAGACATTGTGAGGGAATAATGTGGGAAGAAATTTAGGCATAATTATTAAGCATTTCCTATTTTCTAAGGAAAATTGAACTTTCCCTGTTTTATCTATTAGGTGAACTTCAATCTATCCCTTAATCTATAAAACCGAGCAATGTCCCCCCTTATGTATTGAAAATGTGCAAATTATCACACCGACTAATTTTCTATTATCCATGTTATCTCCCGTGACAATTTGACTAAATTACCCCTTCATAAAAAAAAAAAAAAAAAAAAACTTTTAATGAAATAGAAAGAAGAAGAAGATTTTCAGTTACATCTTGGGCTGTCTTAGGAGAAAATTTGTGTTTTAACATTATTACATTGACCATCTTTAGAACTCTATATGCTACAGCATAGAAAGCCTTTGCTTGATAAATTGACGGTGATATTTTGTAGATTTCAACATATGTGAATCTCAGATCTTGACCAAAGATCAAAAAGAGAAAATTATCCCATTTGCGTCCTAACCATTTCTCGAAATTACCAGTATTAATTTGATACTTCTTCGACGGGCGATGGGTGTGGGTGGGTGTGGTCGATGGGCGGTCGTTGGGCGGTGGGCATCGCTGCTGGGTGGCTTTTGTGTGTGGTCTTCGTTTGGGGTTTTGCAATAGAGGGGAGAAAGCTCATATGGACTAAAGGGAACCCTTTGTATTAGATTGTGGAGATCATGGGAGGGGAAAGTACTGTATGGTAGATTTGGTGTTTCCGTGTTTGTCTAGATCCAGCAATGAGAGAGAGAAGAGATGTGGGCCTTTTTTTTTTTTTTTTTTTTTTGTTAAGTGAATAATATTAAGGGAAAATATGTCATTCTCTAATAAAGTTTTTTATAAATTGCCACAATTAAAATAGAAGAAGAGAATATTCCGTTTATTTAACAGAATATACTAATAGTTGGGGGTATTTTGCATATTTTTAATACATAAAAGGGGATATAGTTCGGTTTTATAGATTTAGGGAGGATTGAAGCTCACCTAATAAATAAAAAGGGAAAAACGCAATTTGCCTTATTTTCTATTTTAGGGATTTTACAAGAGAGTTTGTCAATTCATATTTTTGGATTATCGATGTATGGATCTTGAATTATTAGATACATTATTGGTTATTGGATTATTTTGGATATTTTTTTTAATGGTGTTATTATAGTAATTTGTTAGTGAGACCTGACATACTCATAAGCTTTATGGGTGCACGGTCTTTGTTATGTGTCTTGCTCATATTTTGGGTTTGGCGCATGGCAATCAAATGATATTAGAGCTAGCCAAGTAATCACGTGTGGGTTGGGACACAATATAGGCCTTAATGAGGACATCAAGGATTTAAGTGTGGGAGATTGTGATACCTCAAATTCTAATAAGTGTGTGTGTGTGCGTTGAGTCCTACATCAAACATATACTGGATCGAATTAGGTTTTATTAACAATCACAATGAGCCCAATTGTAACTTGACCTGTAATTTTGAGATATAAGCGCAGATGTGGCTAGCGCTTTTTTTGGGTTGTTACATCAGGCATATCAAATTTGTACTTTCCCCAAAATAATGTCATATACCTAATGGAAGTATGTCACGTTTTGAAGAATTTTTAAATTTAATTTTATTATTATTATTATTATTTGTAGATAAGAATGAATTTAAAGCATTTAAGATGTCTTGAGATTTTTGTTGCAATGCTTGATAAATTATATCAGTGATTCTCAGAACTTCATTCAACAAAAATAAGATAAAACAAAATTTAAATGATGTTGTTTTATAAGCACCTTTAGCTTCCCCACAGATATTATTATTGTGTTCATTCTTAGATATGTTTTCAACAATTGTACGAGCTGCACTAAACATATCAATCAACCTTCTAATAGACCCATAATGGGATCTTTAACGAGTAGTTGTTGCCCGTTGCAAAGTACGAATTTGATTAACCCCTATACTAGTTTCAAGTTTTTCAGAAGCTAACATATATGTGATCTCAACTTCTCAAACATATTTTAATCTCATATGATGCTTGGTAGAAGCACCAATAAGGTTTACAATAGAACTTAACTTTAAAAAAAAAAATTCGGATACCATGCACATCTTTAGATGCCCCAACTAATATGCATAGAATAAATTTTTTAGACAAAATGCTTGTAATCCATTTCATGCACCTCTCATATTGCTAGTACTATCATACTTTTGACCTCGCATATTTTCAATTTGAAGATTATAACAAGCAAGAACATTGGATATCTAGTTTTATTAACACCCACAACTTAAAAAAATGCTATCGAACAAACCCATCACAATGAAAAAATCTTAAAACAATAATCATTTGTTCCCTATTACATTTAAGTGCTTCATCGATGATAATACAAAATTTGGCATCCCTAATTTACACGTGAATCTTATTTCAAATCTTTGTAGCAAAAATGTTCAAGATTTCCTTTTGAATTTCCGGTGATGTATATTTAGCATTTCTAGAAATTTTTCCAAGACAACATTAGCAATTTCTTCATCTAAAGTTGCTAAATACTTTATCATTTCAATGAAATTTCCATGATTGGATGACTCAATAGATTCATCATCACCTCTAAAATAACATGCTTCATTGCAAGCCACTTAACACGTTTTATTGTGATCTTGAGCCATAATCAATTATGGTATCGATTATGGAAAGCTTGTTCTGAAAACTGCACGTTAATTATTCAAACATTTAATTATTTTTGGTTCAAGTTTGTTCTGAAAATTGCACATTAATTATTCAAAAATTTAATTATTCTTGGTTCAAGTTTATTCTGAAAGCTTGTTTTGATCTTAAGCCATATCAATAATATTGCACATAGTTTCTTACATTCATCGTTGAAGGTTTTAATGGTTGGAAAATAGTTCAGAATGCAAATAAATATGCATTTGTACAATCTTACTATGCACAATCTTCTGAACAAATTTTATCGGTTCAATACGACAATAGAAAGTGTTAAGTGGCTTGCAACGCAAGCATGTGCTTTTAGAGGTGATTACAAGTCTATTGAGCCATCCACTCATGGAAATTTTCTTGAAATGATAGAGTATTCATCAACTTTAAATGAAGAAAATTTCGAAATTTTTATTGGAAATAGTTCAAGGAAATGCCAAATATTCGTCATTGCAAATTCAAAAGAAAATCTTGAACATTCTTGCTACAAGTGTAAGAAATAAGATTTGTGATGAAATTGGAGATGCCAAATTTTGTATTATTGTTGATGAAACACTTGAGAATCTAATAGGAAACAAATGGCTATTGTTTTAATATTTTTTCATCATGATGGGCTTGATTGAAAGCGCTTTTTTGATGTTGTGGATGTTAATGACTATTGAGTCTCAACTCTTAATAGAGAGATATCTAATGTTCTTGTTTATTAAAATGTTTAAGTTGAAAATATGCGAGGTCAACAATATGATGGTGTTATAAATATGAGAGGTGTATTGAATGGATTACAAACATTATTTATCAAAGATTTCCTGTATGCAAATTATGTACATTGTTTTGCCCACCAACTACAATTAGCATTTGTTGTGGCATCTAAATATATCTGAGATTTTTTTTCAAAGTTGAGTTTTATGGTAAACCTTGTTGGTGTTTCTGCCAAAGGTCATATGGGATTGAGATCGCAGATATGTTAGCTTTTGGAGAGCTTGAAACTGGTAGAGGAGCTTATCAAATTCGTAGTTCACAATGAGCAGGAGCTACTTATATGGCCACTCGAACAATAAAGGAAAAACACCTGCCAAGAAAACCTGTGGCCACTCCTAAAATAAAGCCTCCACAAATATCCAATTCGACATAAATACTATCAACCCAAACCAATACCCCCACTTGAAACAATACTCCTAGACAAGCCAACCTAAATATGCCTCATTAGCTTCTCACCCAAAAAGACACTTCGACCTTTTTCCAAAGTCTTTGACCACCTACTAAAAAGAGGCCATTTGAAACCACTTGACCTAACTCCAATATTAGTGGCCACACATCAGATGACTGCATTCGCCTTAGGAATGAAATACAAAACCTTATAACTATGTAATTGATTCCAAAACCTAGGCTCCCCAACCAACTCAATATCCACCAAAATCCTTGACGTAATTATCGAAGATAACCTTTTCCAAATCAAATGAATTTTATTGAGATAGGCCAAGGAGATTTGATACTAGCCTTACACGATGGAGCTTGGGACAAAATGCCCGAGACGATGATTTAAGGAACATTGAATGAGGCACCATCCAAGACTTGAAGGGAATTGAAGCCAGTCATTTGACTAGGGGAGTTAGGCTTGAAAGAGACTACCTAGAAATAGAACCGCTAGTCATCGTAGAAGCTGAAAAGACAAAGGAAATTGCCAAGGATGTGGAAGAGAATATGGCACTGTCCCAACTTAAAAAGACTCAAGCTAGTAACTCAATTTGGGGCCTACTGATGGCTTCACATTAGGATGCCTTGCTATAGGCACTGGATAGAAGAGAGATACCCCTATATACCACAGCTGACTAGGTAATGTCTATCGCGGGATAGCTAAAGGTGGGACCACCATTACCTTCATGAATTAAGACTTACCACTTTAAAGGGTAAAGCACAATAGGGCTCTCTATGTCCTGTATAATGAATGAGGTTCAAGATCTTAAGGGTTCTGGTGGATAATGGATCCTCATTGAATGTACGTCCCCTACACACTTCCACTTGGGGTACTCAAGGAGGATCTTACCCACTCAGGCTTGATTGTGCGGGCCTATGAAAATAGTATTAGAGGGGTGATGGGCACATTTGAAGCTGTTTGTAGAATATACCTAGTGCACTCGTCAACCCTATTCCATGTATTGGACATTCTCACTTTTTATAATCTGTTGTTGGGTACGGCCTAATTGCACCCATTAGGAATTGTTTCATCCATTGTTCATTAAAAGCTCTAGCTACCATTGAAGGATGAAATCCTTACTATTTTAGGCGAGGGAGAGAAAAGTGCATCCGTTTGTGATTTGAGAACCTGCAAACTAGGGGGTTTGAATTTGTACAGACATTAAAATGGATAAAGGAGGAACTGGTGAGGACATGGGAAATTATTATGGCTAATGCATAACCAGCTTCCCTAATTTCCACACCCAAGGTTCCAAGTGCAAGTATAGGTTAGCCTATGAGAAAGGAATTAAGACTACGCCCAGAAACAAACGCACCCTCAATGGTAACTTTGTGAAGGCAACATAGTCCTTCCCCTACTGTGGATTTCTTGAGCCGTAAAATAAGGGTGGATGAGAAGCTATCTGGATTGGAGGTCTTTTTCAACTCCAATCTTACTTTGGAAGATGCTGAGCCCAAGGAAGAAAAGGCTGGCGACTACGAAGTTAGAGACTAGATGGAGCACCTGGACCCTAAAGCCATGAAACTGTTCGATCAAGATTGGGATGTGTTTGCCACTGTCGCTTAAGAGCTAGGTGAACACCTTTTAGCTCTGATCACCTAACTGATAGGGCCACAGGAAACTAATTTTTTTGAAAATGTTAATTTTAATTAAGTTATTAATAATGTTGAACATTCTAATAATGTAACCTCTGGCAATAAAATGAACTAAATTTTTTACCTATCAACAAAATGAACTATGAATTTGCTGTGTCCTCTGGCAATAGAATTTTAAATAGAGATAATCTTTCTAAAAATGGACATGTGAATTTTAATTTTAATGAGGAAATTAAAAGAAAATTGATGTAATGGAGAACAAAAAAACTATCTTTAATTAATTTGGGTACTGTTGAGAACCCTAAAGAAGTAAAAACTCGCTTGACACTATCCCCAAAACATGAACAAGAGATTGATCTTTTGAAAGAATTTCAAGGAGTATTCGCTTAGTCCTATGAAGACATGCCTAGAATCGACCCGACATTGCGTAGCACCGCATCCCCACTCTCCCACTTTCAGCTACTTGACTTCGTATATGGCACGTGTTCCTGACATGGTTTGAGGAGTTTTGCCCTGGCTGCTGAGGATGATATGAGGAAGGCAAAAAGGACGACTGATGGAGGAGAGACTAGTAGAACAAAGAAGAAGAAGACTTGATTTACTTGGTTTATTCTTAGATATTCACTTATCTCCCATTTTTGACATTTTGGCTATTTTGATTATTTTAGGATATTTGTGAGAACCTTATCATGATTATTTGCCATATTATTTTGCTCATAGTTTTGTTTCGGGTTTTCGCCATGTCCATGGTCTTTATTTGTATGCTTAATGGACTTAAGTTTTGCCTAGCCCTTTTGGGTTTCCAGCCTAGTGCATTTGCCCTAATATTTTATTAAGTCGCCTTTTACGGGTTCTCAACCTAACGATTACTAGACAATACTATTTGCGAAGCCTGTCCAAGTTGATGGATTGAGATAACACTTACACCATCTAGGTCCATTATTTTACTATGCCACCTAAGATAATGGTTTTGATGACATACTTTAACTTCCTTTTTAAAAAATTTCCTTTTATATACTTTATATGCTCTATTGATTTATTTCCCTTTTTTTGAAAATTCTCATTCCTGTATTTTACATGATTTAGTTGATTTAGTTTACTTTTTAGTAAGTTTACTCTTTTCTTGACTTTGTAACTCTAACAGTTATTTTATACAAATGTAATTAGAAAATGTAACTATTGACCAGTGTTTGGTCTTTTCATGAATGAAAATCAGTATTTTTTGTGTTTTAATTCTATTTCATTCATACTTGGCTTGTACAATTTTAAGTACTTGCCATTAATTGTTCTTATATGTTCTTCACTATTTACATGCATAGTCTATATGCATTTCCTTCAAAAACCTCACTAACTAAATATGGTCCTTCCCAATTTGGTGACCATTTACCCAAAAAATGATCCTTTGTTCCAGGTGGCAATATGACCTTCCAAACCATATCTCCCACAGAAAATGATCATGGTTTTATTCTTTTATTGTAAGCAAATGCAACTTTCATTTTTTGTATCATAATTGAATTTAAAGCTGCTATTTGTTGCTCATCTATATCATCTAACTCAGCTAACATGACACTTTCATAATCCACATGACTTAATTGGTTTTGTGTGGTAACAATGATTTCACTGTTATCTCTACAGGAATCATAGCATCATGGCCATATACCAATGAATATGGTGTAGTATTAATACTTAACCTTTTAGAGGTCCTATATGCTCAAAGAACTTTTGAAAGTAACTCATCCCAACAAGTAGGATTGTTATCAACTACCTTTTTGATATTGTTCTTAATGATTTTGTTGGTGGACTCAGCTTGTCCATTTGCTTGAGCATAACATGGTATAGAATTACAAATTTTGATTCCATGGTCTTAAGCAAATGCTAATACTCTTGAACCATTGAGTGCTAATCCATTATCTACTGTAATTGTTTGTGGTAATCCAAATCTATGTATAATCATGTCTTTATAAAACTGGATTACTTCATATTCAGTCAAGTTTTTGTATGCTTTAGCCTCAACTCATTTTGTGAAGTAATCTGTTGCAACTATCACAAAACTGTTTTTCTTTCTTGAAGTAGGCCTTACTTTCCCTATGAAATCTACTGCCCAACCTCTAAATGGCCAAGGCTTTATAATCGAACTTAATTCTGCTGCTGGTATTCTAGGTATTGGTCCATGCCTTTGA
>BKZX01021183.1:0-11880 GCA_014362285.1 Fagus crenata
AACTTGTTGAAGTGGTGAGTTGTGGTTGGTGGAATAAAATCACAAAACCAAGACAGGTCCAGAGGTGGATTCATGTGATGTGATATTGAACCAATCACAACTTGCCGTGCACTTCAACAAATTGTGGATTGAATGAGGAAATAATTAGTGTATCCGTAAGAACTTTGCAACATTTATATTATCTTCTTTACGTTGAAAAGTCAATAAACATTTTTCTTTTCAAATCCATGAATATTTTGCATGATTTTTTTATTTGTCTATTCTTTCGGAAAAATGTGGCCTCAAAATAATTCTTATTATAACTCGAAATTTTCCAGTTAATTTTTGGAATTTGCATGGAAGTCTCATATGAATTGATAAGCCAATTCATGACTGACTTTTAGTCTACTCTTTTATTTTGTATATATTACATCAAACTATTATGGAGTGCATAATATTACAAGGAATTATAAGAGGCATCACAAACCCCAAATCATGCTGCTCTAAGAAACAACTAGGGGTGGCCACAAGGAACTTTCTTCCCGAGAGTAGTGGTCTCTCTTTACCTGGCCTAGTTGGGCCCTATCCTTCCATTAATTATGACCTACCCATATCTATTTACCTATAGTCCTTGCTACCCTGCCGCCGCCTTCTCCCATTTCCCCACAAAACAGTGACTTATCCATACCTACCATTCAAATCCCCAGTTTGATTTATCACATCACTGTCATTTTCATTTTTCCCCTCACCTTTATAGTTTCACCCTCAGTATATTCATTTTGTTTGTCGTCTTCCACTATGGCAAATGACGAACTCCCCATCCCCACTGTTGAAGAAATCACCAGACTTACCCAAAATGTTAGCTGCGCCGATAACCGCCTCCCACTTCACATGTCAAACCATAATCCTGTAGCCCAGAGCCATTTACTCATCGGTAAAGTAATAACTCACCGTAACTTCCACTCCCCGGTCATCCAAGACATCATTTAAAGAGCCTGGAATCCTTCGCACCGTATCTCCGTTTTTAAAGTAGATAGAAATATCTTTGTGTTCGCCTTTGACCATGAAGCTAACAGAGCTCTCACTTTCAATTGGCGCCCATGGACTATCCGTGGAGCGCACCTCGTCCTTAAGATTTGGAGTCCGGAACTCGCGCTGTCTGAGATAAACTTCTCGAGTTCGGCATTTTGGATTCAAGTCCACGGCCTACCTCCGGCATGGTACAATAAAGACAATGTTTAGTTGGTCAGAGGTAAAGCTGGTTCAGTTATAGATGTGGATTTCTCTGAGGTGCCTTATGAATGGTGGCAGAGGTTTGCAAGTGTTCGCGTCAATATTGACATATGTAATCCTCTTTGTCCTGGTATCTTCCTTCCGAGAGGTGATAGGAATGACATTTGGATAAGTCTAAAGTATGAAAGATTACCAGACTTCTGTTTTAGGTGTGGAATCATTGGCCATACTGATGCGTTCTGTGAAGCTTCAAGGGTAGTGCTATCCAACGAATTTAGTTTAAATTTTCGGCGTATGGCGAGTGGCTTCATATCAGAAATGACAAAACCCCACCAGGGATTTATGAGAAGCCACCGGCTGAGCATCCCATCTCGTTGCCTTGCCTAAGTTCGGCACATGAGGTGGCAGCCCAGGCGGATGTACCAATTGCCCTATTGGAGAATAAGGACAACGTAGATGGGTGCGTTGATGCTATCCAGTCTTGTGGCGTCACACCCACTGACACGAATAAGGTGTCGTCCTTTGCACAATTGTTGGAGCACTCCTTCAAGGATCTGCATTGCACTGATACTGCCAGCACGTCCGCGTCTCGCCTAGGCAATGTTGTTGTTGACGTCAGGGTTGAAGTGGAGCCTTGTCTTGATGTGCATAACCAGATTGTTGGGCCTACTAGCCATCTAGCCCCACAAAGCCCAGTTTTTACACCTCTCGAAAGCCCTGGCCTTCTAAAACATTCCTTAGAAGATAGTGAGCCCACATTTGAATGTGAACCCACATTTGTCCCAAAATCACTTGAGGCCCACATTCCTTTTTCAATCCATCAGTCCTAAGTCTCAATTAACCCAGAGCTCCCATTGACCCATATTTACACTCAGATCACCACTTACACCGAATCCCACGCCATACCACTTAAGTCTCCTCCAATCCCTAAATCAGAGAAATCAAACCCAAATACCCCAACCCCACCTAAGGTAGCCGATAGTGATCTTAAGAGGAAAATTCATCCTGAGTCGCCCATCATTGAGACTAAGAAGCCGAAATTAGAGTTTGGGGAGTACCATCTTCCAAGTAACGAGCATGAAGACACAAGCCACGTTGTTTCAAGTTTCGACAAAGTTCGATCTTTGGCTGAGGAGGCAGGCCTACCACTGCCCCCACCAGTCCCATGAAGATTCTCAGTTGGAATTGTCAAGGGATCTGCAATTCCTCGACAGTCCGGGCCCTGAGGGCTCTTGTGAAGGGCCACTGTCCTCAAATTGTGTTCTTGTGTGAAACTAAAGCTACTGATAGTCATATGAAGAAGATTGTTGTTTCTTTGGGTTTTTCTGAGCACCTAACCGTTGCTACTCAAGGAAAATCAGGTGGTGTTTGTCTTTTTTGGTCATCTAATATTTTTGTTGAAGTTTTAGAATTTAACTCTGTTACTGTAGCAATTTCTATTCATGATAGTGTTTGTTCTTGGTCTTTAGTGGGATTCTATGGTCCCCCTTATTATCACAAGAGGATTAAAGCGTGGACTAATCTTGTTGCCCTGCTCCAATCTCTGTTGGGCCCTTAGTTATGTTTTGGGGATTTCAACCTTATTATGGAGGCTAATGAAAAGCTAGGAGGGCATACTGGTTCTACCTCGGCTATAAATTATCTGCGTAACTTGATGTTTGAGTTGGGTGCAGTGGACCTTGGTTTTTCAGGTGCTAAGTTTACATGGTGCAATAAGAGATGGGGCAAAGGGTGTATCAAAGAGAGATTAGATCGAGGTGTTGCTAATAGTATGTGGCGTACCTCCTTTCTGAGAGCTTCTGTAAGCCATCTTGGGGCGGTTAATTCTGATCATTGCCCGCTGCTCATTGACACAAACCCGGCTAATATCCAGGCTCTAAGGCCTTTCCGTTTTGAGGCAATGTGGACGAAGGATCCTCGATGCTATGGTGTTATTAATGAAGCTTGGAAGAAGGAGTTTATTGGGAATGAGTGCTTCCAGTTGTGCAAGAAACAATTTCATACCATTACTGCACTATGTAAATGGAATAAAGAAGTGTTTGGGCACTGCCAATCTAGGATTTCTGATATTTCTAGTCAAATTGAACAAATTCAATGTGAGGCTCCCTCGTTTGAGAACTGTAGCAAAGAAGCATCTCTGCAATCTGAACTTAATTGTTGGTTGTCTAGGAATGAATTGATGTGGAGGCAAAAGTCTCGCGAGACTTGGTTGCGAGATGGAGATCGCAACACAAAGTTTTTCCATATTTCTGCTATGATGCGTCACCGGAAGAACTCTATTGATGCATTGAGAGGGGAGGATGGAATTTGGTTAGTAAACCTTTCTGATATCCGAGAGCATGTGGTGAGTAATTTCCAACAATTATTCACTGAGGAAGAAGCTTGCTGCCCTTTGGATTTGGAGAACTTGATCAACTCTTCTATCTCCATGGCCGAGAATGCCCATTTATGTCAATTGCCTTCCCTAGATGAGATTAGGGATACGGTTTTCAGCATGCAGAGCCTAAAAAGTCCAGGCCCTGACGGACTCCCGCCACTGTTCTATAAAAAGTACTGGCACATCGTGGGTCAATCTGTGACTACAGCTATACAGAACTTTTTTTCCTTTGGTAAGCTTCTTAAGGAGTTGAATTACTCCTTCATCGTCCTCATTCCCAAAATTTAGAGTCCTTCAACGATTAATCATTACCGACCAATCAGCCTGTGCAACACGACATATAAAATCATATCGAAGCTGCTGGTCGATAGATTGAGATGTGTACTTCCAAGACTCATTTCTCTAGCCCAGTCAGCTTTTATACCTGGTCGTTGGATCGCAGAAAACCAGTTGATTGTACAGGAGATCCTTCATAGCTTTAAGAAGCGTAAGGTTAAAGGAGGCTTTGTCGCTCTAAAACTTGATCTCCAAAAAGCTTATGATCGAGTTAGTTGGAGTTTTCTCAAACTTGTATTGCAACATTTTGGTTTCTCTCCTATATTCATTGGTTGGATTATGGAGTGTATTTCATCAGTATCTTTCTTTGTTTTGATTAATGGGGGTATGTCAAAAAGGTTCAAGCCAACCCGGGGCCTCAAACAAGGTGATCCACTCTCACCATACTTATTTATTCTCTGTTAGGAAGTTCTTTTTAGACTCATTGATCGGGAATTTTTAGCGGGCACTGTGAAAGGAGTCAAGATGAATGTGGCTGGCTCGGCTTTTACTCATGTTATGTATGCGGATGACATTATGGTCTTTACTAGAGCTAATTACAGGGAAGTTAAAATACTTGATGATTGTCTTGACATGTATTGCACTTGGTCGGGGCAGAAAGTGAATCGGTCTAAGTCTGGGCTAATTTTTCTAAATTGGTGACCTAGGATAAAAGAAGAGAGTTGAAAGGTTTACTTGCCATGAAGAAAGTCAACTTGAATGCTAAATACCTTGGGTCCCTGTTATTTAATTCTAAGAGTAGAATCAGGGGCTTCACATTCCTACAAAAGAAACTAGAATCAAGATTGTTAGGTTGGAGGTGTAAGGCTCAGTCTTGGGCTGGCAGGGCCACTATGATCAAGGCGGTTGCCTTAGCGTTACCTTCTTACACCTTCTCTGCTTTGGATGTTCCAGTTTCTATTTGTGACAAGATGGATGCTGTTGTCTGTCGATTTTGGTGGAACCCATGTAATGATTCTGGCAGATTTTTGGCTTGGAAAGCTTGGGCGGATTTATGTACTCCAAGAGCCAATGGGGGTTTGGGTTTTAGAAGAGCTAAGCACACAAATGACGCTATGATTACCAAACTAGCATGGATGGTTGCTTCTGGTCGAGACAGCCCGTGTATGACTGCGTTGAGAAGTAAATATAAGGTCCAGAATGGATGAATAAATAGTGAACCTCCTAAAGTCGCTTCATCCACGTGGCGAGCGATTGAAAGATTGAAGCCTTCTGTTAGTAAGGGTGCCTGCTTTATTATTGGAGATGGCAAAAGTGTGGACTACTGGAAAGACCCTTGGATACCTTGGCTCACAAACTTCCTTCCTAAACCGAAATCCTCCTTGGTTTCTACATAGCCAGCTCTGGTTGTTAGTCTTATCAACAGCAGCAACAGATCGTGGAATTTGGAGCTTCTTGAAGAACTTTTTGATACTGAGTCTGTCGACGCGATTGGAAGAATTAACTTGCCTTTGCGTCCATTTCCGGATAAACTTGCCTAGATTGCGGACTCTAAGGGAGCTTTCTCTGTAAAATCTGCATATAAGTTAAATCTTTTTCATACCTGGCCTACTGATCCAGAGCCTTGTTGGAAGGCACTTTGGAAGTGCAAAATTCATGAAAGATTAAAAACTCTAGTTTGGCGTATTGGAAGCAATTCACTCCCGACTAATCTTAATGTTTTCTCTAGACTATCGAAAGGCTCCCCATTATGTCCACTATGTGGTGATGATGTGGAATCTAGTCCTCATTTGTTCTTCAAATGCCGTGTCACCAAAATGTATTGGTTTGGAACCAGTTGGGGGATTAGAGTTGACTTGTTGCCGGTGTTAAGCGATATGGATGTTGTCAAGTTGGTTGTGAACCCGCCAGTGCCAACCTCAGGATGTTCCTCATCAAGGTTAGTTTCTTCACAAGCTTCAGTGCAGTTTGCACTCATTTTGGAAGCTATATGGAACTTCAGAAATCAGCATGTGCACCTTCAAGGTACGGAGAACCACCTTGTCTTGCTTAAAACTCTTGAGATGAAAGTGGTTGAACACTGGCAGGCCCTCCCAGGTTTGTTTGGTCCTATGAGTTCTAAGGAGTGTGTTTGGAAGCCTCCTCCACTGGGTTGGGTTAAGATTAATGTTGATGTAGCTCTCCATCCATCCTTTACTATGATTGCTGCTATAGCTAGAAATGAAGAAGGATTATTGATTAGAGCTTGGGTGAAACCTGTTTTGACTCAAGATCCACTGTTAGCCGAAGCTTATGCTATACATTGGGCCATTATACTAGCCAAAAATGAGAATTGGAGTAATATTGTGATTGAGAGTGACTCAAAGGTATGTGTTGATGCCTTGGTTTTGGAGCAGGTCAGTTGTGAGTGGAGAATTAAAGTATTATGTGATAATGTAAAAACTCTTGCCTTGGAGTTTAGTTTCTGTGTTTTCTGTTGGGTGAATAGGGAGGCCAACATGGTAGCACATACATTTGCTAAGTTGGTTCCTTTGCCTAGCTCCTCTATCGTGTATTTCCCTAAAAATCTCCCAAGACCTCTTGAAGAGGCTTGGTTTAGAGATTTCTTGTGTCTTGCTGTTTCTGTTTAATGAAAATTCATATTTAGCGAAAAAAAAAAAAAAAAAAAAACCCCAAATCATATGAAATGGTGTAGTTAAAGTACAAGGAGTTACAAGTGAAGTTGATGTGGACCAAGAAGAGGACAAAGCCACAGGCGGTACCTGACTTCTGGCTTACAATTCAAATTTTATTTGATTAACAATCATTATTCCTTCAACTTGATTTATGATTTCATCTGGCAATGCAAATAAAGGGGGGTCTAGCTTCTGGCTTACATCAATGAAGTACTAGTTGAGGAGGCGACGAAATTTGTAAACTATTATCTATATTATCTATTCCCCATAGTTTTGGATATAAGACTTTGTTGTTGCATATATGTTGTTATCAATGTATGTTGTATTGATTGTGGAATTATGATTTAATGTTCCCTTCGATTAGATCACAGAGCGTGATAAAAAGGCTCTTAGTCTTAACTCTTAAGTACCTCAAAGATATAATTATCAAAAAAAAAAAAAAGTACCTCAAAGATATCAAGTGGTATAGAATTGATGACCCAAATTAAGGGTGGTAAGCTGGAATTCTTCATTGATACTAATCCATATTTCAAGAATTTTGTCCTTACAAAAACATATCACATGATTGATGACGATGAGCTGGAGAAAGCCATTGGGTATTAATGTCGTTTTTGCCTGGTTAATATATTTATTTAATTTACTTATAAAAAAGTATTCATGCTAAACAATAATTATATTAAGATTTAATAAATCTATTAATAAAAATATTTCTCATGCATCATACGGTTTATGACTATTGCTTAATTATTGTTGAACCATAGCACTTCATATATAACTTAGGGGGTCACATGGACAATTACACCTATATACCGCTTTTTTATAACATGGAGTTGGGCGGCAATTACGAAGCAACACATGGATTTGACGGTAATGGAGGTCACAGCTTAGAGGGCGTAGCTAGGTGGCGGCTTAAGCAATGGATGTGGCAGCTTCAGGGCGGAGCTCTGGTGGCTTCAAGGGCCGAGTTGAGGACTTCACGAAACATGATTGACGATTTGGATCACACTTTTCTGAGATAGGAGATTAAGTTATCATAATATATATAACCAAATTAAAGAAACTAACGAGGGAACAAGAACAATGGGATCTAGATTTCCATATATTGAAAATATCATAAAGTGAACCTACCTCAAGATCTGGGTTTATTTGGTTAGAATTTATTAGAGACACCTTCGAATTTATTTGGTTAACTTTTAGGCTTTTTAAAACAAGAGAGTTCATTTCAATCTGTATATGAAAAATAATTTTGAACTATTAAATTGTGGTGGAGTGAGACATTTTTTCGGGTCCTAGGGGGGACTAAATATATCCAAAAAACAAATCAATCCAAAAAATAACCTACTATGACTTATAAATAACCTATGTTTGTAACATCATTTAACAAATATTATTTTCTCATTAATAACAAAAATATTTACACCGAGTTAGTACTCACCTAATTAAAATAATAGTTTTTCATAACTTAAATCATATTTATCATAATTGATATTAATACACTTTAGATCAAGATTTTTAAACAATTTAGAAATTATACAATTAAATCATACTAATATTTTTAAAAATAATGAAACATATAATAATTTATCATTTTTTAATAATTTATTTAATCATTTTCTAATAATTTAATCACTTTACATGCCTAAATATATATACAAGTCAATATAAGAAAAATATTATCAAAATAAAAACTAAAAACAAACCTTATTTTTCATGGATGACAAATGCAATACAAATGTGTAACTCCTTCCTTCTAAGATAATAAAATAAAATAAAATTAAAAAATAAAAGGGATAAAATATACGTTTGGTCCCTTATATTGGCACCAGATTCTATTTTAGTCACTGAAATTTGAAAATTTTAGTTTAGTCTCTGAAAATTATTAAATGTTTCTAAAATAGTCTTTGATTGAAAGACTATTTTATAGACATGCACTTTATAAATTTAGGGATGAAAATAGAACATGATGCCAAATTTAGGGAATAAAATAGAGTTTTTCAAATGTTAGGAACTAAAATAGAAGTTTCTAAATTTTAGAAAATAAAATACAAATTGATGTCAATTTTAGGAATCAAACATATATTTTAGCCTAAAAAATAGTGTTCATATTTCTAATTCTCTAAATGATTTTAAAAATTAAAAATAAAGAAGGATTCTATTAAAGAAATTAGTTTTTTTTTTTTTTAATAGAATACTTTTTTAGTACTGATAGAAATCTTGATCTAACCTAATTTGTGAATTTGGGGATTCGAACTTACACCCTTATAGAGGTATGCAAATCAAAGAGGAGGAAGAACATCATTTGACTAAATGCATTGTGGATAGAAAAAAAAATACATTTAATACATTATACTTTTATGAGTTATATATGGAATAGCTGTAATAAATGAAAAAAAAAAAAAAAAAAAAAGTTCTGATCATTTATATAAATGTACGTAGTAAAAAAAATTAAAATCTAAGGGGCATTGTTAAATTTTATATATAAATTATTTTTAATATTTATAAAACAAATTGTACCTGTTTTAAAAATTAGGGGAGGCTATCTGCTAGAAATTAAAACACAACTATCTACTAGAAATTTCTCGTGCTCTTACCAACAGGTGGGAATGCAACTGCAATTCAAATGAGAAATGTGGAAGCCAAGAGAAGACAGACAATTAGAATGGTCTTAATTTCAAGAGTTGATATTTGATAGTTTGAATCTTCTCTGCCCTCATCTTTTTTTCATAGACCATCCAAGTGTGAGGGTGTGTAATAGACCACTAAACTCACTCGACCAAGACATTGTGAAGTAGATATGATTGAAAAGTATTACACTAAAAACTAAGGTGGCTAGATCACTTAAAAATTGACTAGGGTAAAGTTTTCTATTCTTTAACTCAGTGGAACGTACAAGACATGGGTCTTTCTTTTTTCTTTTTCTTTTTTTCAAAACTATTGAAATGAGTTGCCAACAAAAATATTTCAGCAAAATAAACACCTAGCATCCTCATAACCCCGCTAATTACGAATCTCATCAAGCTAGCAGCTAATGGTTAACTTTTACCATAATATTGTCTTAAAACCAAGAGGTTATTCACTTCAATAAATCAATTTATGAATGAGAAAAAAGGGGTTCCATGACTACTATTTTGTGATTGCACTTTGGAAAGTCCCTAAATTAGTAGTGTGGAAAAAATTAGGATCAGTCCATTTGTAGTTGACTTGGAGTCTTCACCAAGTCCAAAAACATTTGTAGTTGACTTGGAGTCTGCACCAATTCAGAGGAAATGTCAAAGCAAGACACTCGCACTTACACCCCATCAAAGAATACTTATCTTCTCATCAAAGAATACTTACACCCCATCTTTATACACAGGACATTAATC
This sequence comes from Fagus crenata, assembly GCA_014362285.1. NCBI lineage: Eukaryota > Viridiplantae > Streptophyta > Magnoliopsida > Fagales > Fagaceae > Fagus > Fagus crenata. The sequence goes on from BKZX01021183.1 coordinate 9,906, forward strand.
TTTGGGCAAAGACGAATCAAATCTTTTGGTCTGTAAATTAATGTAAAAACGTTGGTTTACTTAAATATATATATGTATATCGATCTATAATTTTTAATAAATTTTAGGGATAATTAAACTTATTCACATGTGGCTTGGAGTCACCTCACTTTGTCTACATCAAGGTTATTAAAATCCCGATTCGAATCTTAAAATCTTACGATTTTATGATTCAATATTATGAAAACGATTCGAATCTTAATTGAATCTTAAATGTGGTAGAATCTTAATAGAATCCCGATTTGAATTTTAGAATCTTTAGAATCCCGATTTGCTTCTGATTTTATACGATTCTACTGCACAAGGTTTATTCGGATTTTTTGAGTTTTTTTTTATTTTTTTTTGGGCCTCCAATGAAAATTTAGCTTGTATTGGGCTGATTTTTACTTTTTAGTATGTTAGTAGCCTGCCCCTTTTTTTTTTTTTTTGACAAAAAGTAGCCTGCCCTTTTTTTTTAATAAGAGAAGCCTGCTCATTTTTCTTTGGAGGATATCTCTTCAGATGATAAGTGGATAGCTACAAAAGAGAGTCCAAATGAACCAAATGAAAAATGGCTAAGTGTCTTTCATAGGGATGCTCAAGAGGAAGATGAAAATGGTAATTAGGTTTTAAATCTTGTGAGTTATGACTTATGACTTCCTTATTAGATCTTTATAAAATTTTGAATACAATTTGTTTTTGTTCTTTTTTGCTAGCTGATAAAGATAAAGAAATTCATAATTTTAGTGATTGTGAACTTGAAAATGAAGTAAGAGATTTTGATGATTTTCCCATAGATGATTTAGATGGAAGCAACGACATTTATGGTGAAGGTCTCCCATTAGAGGATAACATTCATCCAATCAATGATAATCTTGGTTTTTAGATCTTAATTATTCACATTGAATAATAAGTAATGTGTTACTTTTGTCACAAAATCACCATTGTGGAAAATGGCTGGGAAATATTTTGATTTATGTAGTGTTATTATTTGGAACATTATGTATCTTTGTTGTTATGTGGTATTAAAACTTGGAACTTGAAAGTTTGAAGTTTGAAATTTGTCATTGGCTAAAATACACTATTGGTCCCTAAAGTTCACACATTGAGCACTTTTGGTCCCTGAAGTTTGAAATGAGCGCTATTAGTTCCTAACATTTAAAAAATGAGCGTTATTGATCCTTCCATCCAATTCTGTTAGTTTAATTGCCTAATTGGTTAACGGAATGATGATATCACATTTTATTAATGATGTGGCGCAATATTTTTTTATTTAAAAATTACACATAATCTAAATAGCATGAGCTAACTCGGATAAATTCATAACCCATAAAACTGACCCACCTCAGTAGAGCCTGCCTAAACCCATAAATCCTTAAATCGGTTTTCTATATTCCCCAACCCAAAAATCTCCAAACCAGAGATTGAAACTCTCAATGTTTCTTATCTTGTACTTGACATGTAATTAAGTCCTTTGTTGATAAGGTCTAATTAAGTAGTCCTATGCAGCATCATCTTTGAAGCTTCACGTCTATTGGACCATTAATCAATATCTCCAGAATCTCTCTCTCTCTCTCTCTCTCTCTAAACTTCAACATCATTTGAATTTTCGTTGAAAGGAACAAAGGCTTTGTTTAATTAAATGCAAACTACAACAAGAAAGCCATAGAGATATCTTATTGGCCTATAGTGAATGTTAGAAAGATGGAAGATGGTGATGGTGATGGCGATGCGATGGCGACGGTCTAATTAAGTAGTCCTATGTAGTATCATCTTTGAAGCTTCACATCTATTGGACCATTAATCAAAATCTCCAAAATATCTCTCTCTCTCTCCAAACTTCAACATCATTTGAATTTTCGTTTGAAAGGAACAAAGGTTTCGTTTAATTAAATGCAAACTACAATAGGAAAGCCATAGAGATATTTTATTCGCCTGTAGTGAATGTTAGAAAGAT
>BKZX01021202.1:3537-16615 GCA_014362285.1 Fagus crenata
CTGAAATTGGAGTGATTAAATAAAGACGTTGGAGATGCTCTAAGTCTCTAACATTATTGATGCTTCTTTTATTGTGTTGGTTATTCATAGTGACGTTGGAGATGCTTTAAGTCTCTAACATTATTGATGCTTCTTTTATTGTGTTGGTTATTCATAGTGACGTTGGAGATGCTCTAAGTCTCTAACATTATTGATGCTTCTTTTATTGTGTTGGTTATTCATAGTTAAACTCCTTTAATTATATACAGAGACGTATTCGGTTGTTGATTTTAATGGAGATGGATTTGATGGTTAGGAATTAGGATTAATGTACACAGCAATGAGACAGACAGACAGTAGACAAAATTTCTCAGATAAGAGGACCCTCATCTTTTTGTGATTGTAACTTATCGGGTTAAAGTAAAAACATTTTGATTTTTGAGTACCGTTTTAAATGGATGCAGCTTTTAGGAAAGAGTCATCTTCTTTTTTTTTTTTTTTTGATAAGAAGTCATCTTCAATTATTAGAATAAAACTTTGTGTATAATTACAACTTTCAATTATTACAACACAATAATTGTGTATCATTACAACTTCCAATTATTACAACACAATTTTATAGCTTATTGGTCAATATACTTTTTTTTTTTTTTTGTTTATAGATACAATTTTCAAAATTATATAGTTGAATTTAATTTAGAAACATAAAGTACAACCCTTAAAAAATTATAATATTTTTTTAAGTGCATATATCTAAATTAACTTCTACCTAACCCTCAATATGTATTAATCAATATCTATTAAAACATGGGGGGCATTTATGGACAACCATTGACCCAATCCGACCTGTGTGGGTTTGGGCCTTTGGGGTGAAGAAACCCTCCATCTTGATTCATGCACACCCTAAATGCTCGTAAATTAACATTTCATATTAACAAAATTGTTACATTATTAATTAACTTCATTATTTTTTTCATGAGTTTAGCCTTTTGAAATAAATGTGATAACTTATTTCATTTAAAGATAGAATATTGAATAGCAACTAATAAAATTGCTAAAGGTTCTCCCGAATAAAATCGTCGCGTTATTTGATGAATAAATTTAAAAGCGCATGGATTTTTGTTTTTCATATTAGTTTCTAGTATTTTTTTTATATACCTTATATAAAAGCTATACTGACTTTCAGTCTTCAAAAGACAAAATGTATTGTAGTTCGTCCAAGGGAAATAAAGTTCCGAAAGAAAAGCTAAGCCATGAATCAGCGTTGGAGCTTGCCAAATTCTTAGTAGAGCGAGATACCTCATGGGAGCTCACTAGTTCTGCAATTGACACGAACAAACCAATGACGCACAGATATCATGGTAGTTCTGATGTTTCATCTACAGATGAGAAGGTTGGTAAACAAGGGTCTGCTAATTCTTTGCAACCAGTGAAGCTTGGAGGAATTACACCATTGTTTCTAGCAACTAAGTCGGGCTGCATAGAAATTGTTAAAGAAATACTTGACAGATACCCTCAAGCAGTTGAGCACATAGATAATGAAGGGCGGACCATATTGCATGTAGCTATCAAGTACCGCCAGTTGGAGGTTTTCAAGCTTGTGTTGAAAATGGAAGTACCAATGAGGTGGCTGGTACGTAGGCTTGACAACGATGGGAACTCCATTCTGCATATGGTTGGAATAAAAATAGATGGTTATGTACCTGAAAAGATGAGAGGCCCTGCGCTTGAATTGCAAGAGGAGTTGCTCTGGTTTGAGGTGCATTTTTTAGTAACTCCACTCTCATATTCTACTCAAACACTAACAATTAATTTTTGTGGGTGTGGTTCAAGTGAAATGGAGAGATTTCATTTTACAATTCAAATATTATTCCTTATATCTAACATTATTTATGCATGCTACTACACATCATTTAAAATTTTAAATAACATAACACTAAATATATCTTTAGATTTTATTATATTTAATTTGAACCATAAAATGTATCATTACAACTTCTATTTGGAATAAAGATCGAGCATCCTAGTCCATGTATAAAGGCAGTTTGTAACTAGCAATGGTCCATTGCGAATGGTGTAGGCCAACTGTCACTTTCCTTTTTGGTGGGGGGATATGTCAAGGGGTAAATATCCTCTCAATAGTTCTACTTTGCTGAAAAAGTAAAGTTAAGTTATCCAATTAAATTCAACAATGTGGTAATTATATTAATAATGCAAAATATCTTTCTTTAAAAACAATTAAATTCAATCAATTAAATTAGGTTAGTATGTGATACGTGCACACTAATGCACCATGTCCGTACATATTACCTAAAATGTGAATATATATATCTAAATAAATTTTGAAAATTTGTGATCATTAATATTCATAATTTGTAAATGTATTTTCAAATTAGATGGGTATTGGAAACAAGCTATAGCGCTTACTCTAGGTAATTATATTGAAGCACAAAATTGGTTGTAATAAATTGGGGTTTATCAGGACCCATGTTGCGGGCGTCTGGAATACAATGAGATTTTCGTAAAGTTAATCATTATGAGTGTTATGACAAATTTGATTGGTACCCGTTCTTACTACAAGCTTTTAATAATATGGCCGTGATCTGTTATTACGTGCGACTATCTCCACTATAAAAAGAAAAAATCTTGGTGCAATAGTATTTATTCATTAAATTGAGAATTCCTTTTTAGAGTGTGTTTTTGGTTTGTCATGAATGTGGTTCTCATGTACATGTTTTTGTGTGCAGCGCGTAAAGTCTATCACAAAAGCCCATTTCATTGATCATCGCAACAATAAGAAGGATACTGCTGAGGGCTTATTTGCTACTACCAACATAAATCTCAGAAATGAAGCCAGAGAATGGCTAAGGCACACAGCAGAAGGATGCTCCATTGTGGCAGTTCTCATTGCAACAGTTGCCTTTGCTGCAGCCTACACAATACCAGGAGGTCCAAATCAGAGTACTGGTGTTCCAGTCCTTCTCTATCAACCTTTCTTTGTGGTTTTCACAGCAACTGATGTACTCTCACTTGCATCTGCTTTGACCTCAGTGGTAATATTTCTTTCAGTCCTTACAGCACCATTTCGATTGGAAGACTTCAAGCATTCTCTTCCTAACAAGCTGATGCTAGGCTTCACATTTCTGTTTCTCTCCGTTTGTATGATGATGATATCATTTTCTGCAACAATCATCCTCATGATACGTAGTAAGGAAAGGTGGACAAAAATTCTCTTGTATTCCCTTTCTTTCCTTCCTGTCGGCATTTTTGCACTAGCATATTTCCCTCTTTATCTTTCTTTATCAAAGACTTACAAGTACTTGCTCAAGAGAATAATAAAGGCATTTCCTTGGCCTAGTAGGTTTTCTTCTGATCTGTCTAAGAAAACCTATTTGTCCAACAATCGTGAACCCCAAACTAGTAGTTCCTCCATTCGCCATCAACTTCGGAGCAAGAGTACTTCGAGTCAACACAACCCAGAGCCAGAGGGAGAAGACTTCTGTTCCCAGGATAAATCACAGACGTCCTGGCAAAATTCTGTTTGAGAGAGCCAAATTGTTGCACTTGTGAAAAACGGTCTTTGATATGTAAGGAATTCTTCATAGACAATGAGGGACAAACAGTGTTGATAAGTATGTGTATAATTCTTGAACGTAAGGTTTGTTTGGTTTAAATTTGTGGATACTATCACCAACTATGTAATTAACTAAGCATTTTAAAAGAGTGTGTGCGAGTGGATGTGTTGATGAGTTCCACCTGCTATGAGTTTGAAATAATATCTCTTAGTGAACTTAAATCTTTGAGAGTATACTTTGAATTCCATATAATTGTTGTAAAATTAGATTGATGATTTTTGGATCCTTTTTGTTGTCTTGCCATGTGTCGAGCTTTGATTGGTGGGTTCTTGGACCGAGTTCATGTTTGTGTTGCTAAATTAAAGGAAGATTCGATGTTGGAACAGTTGAATGTAAATAACAGAAGTTTTCTCTTGAAAATTAATGAAACCAGAGAGTTTGGTGAGGGGAAGTTAAATTTTCGAAGACCGCTAATGCCTTGATGGCCTTACTTTTTAAAATGTCCAAGGTTTATGAAAATAAGCAATAATTGTAATTAGGCTTGCATTTAATAGGGATTTGAGGTTGTGAGCGTGGTTTTCTTATTTAGTAGGTACATGAGTTCCCCATGTGTTTAGCTTTTCTGTTCAGTACACCTATCATTTGCTCATGGCCCTGCAAGCACTAAAAGCCCATTTGCAAGTCTTCCCATCGAGCCTAAAATAGGTGGAGAAAGACCGTTTTATGCCCTTTAAGCCATAACTTTCACACTTTTCCTATTGAGTCTTAACGCGGGCTTAGACCAAATGATGTAAAATAATCTTGGGCTCAAGCCCAAATAACAACTTCGTGAAGAACAAGTTCAAGCTTTAAAGATTTTGTATCCATTCTGCACCATTTTTGGTCTAGTGGATGGCCTTGACTTGGCTTTTAGTATTTGTGTATGTTCTGGCTTTACTTGTGAGCGACAAAACAAACTCCCTTATATGTTGCTTTCAATTCATAATATATATCTGAAAATGTAAAATAGATTAATTGGTTTATCAGAACTTTCCTCACTTCCCTCCCTACTGCCTTGCAATCATCGTGCGCCCAATCTGATGCAACCTTGAGAAATTTTGAATGGGGATTCAGAAGAAAACCAAAAGACACTGCTTCCTAGCTACTCGCTAGCTTTGAATGAAATTTGTAAAACCAAATCTTCTGGTGGGCTTGGTTTTCGGAAAAACAAAGATTTCAATAATGTGCTCTTATTGCAAAATTAGTGGCAATAATCATCAGCTGTCAATCAACATACAAAACAATTGGTGGCTTTGTAACCACAAGTAATATATATTACAATTGGTGGCTTTGTAACCACAAGCAAAATTAGTGGCTATAATCATCAGCTGTCAATTAACACAAGTCAAAATTGTTAGGTTCGATCATCGATGAAGTGTCTTCATCTGTGGGAATGATTGAATGAATGATTGAGAATTCCATTATATGAAAAATGAGGTTTATATCACTCTCTATATATACATGAGCCACTATGAGATTATTGTTACTTTTTTCATTCAGAATAATATGATTCAGTATCTCTAACAAATCTATATTTGCTGTCGTCGAAGTGGCATGGTTTTTGTGGAAAGCTAGTCTAAAGCTTGCTACACTTCTAGCTCGAACAGACAAGACATGGATGGGTACAACCGTACTGTGGACAAAGATGAAACAAATGAAGAAGACCAAATTAAGAGGGGACTTGGGCTGCCTTCCCGAAATACTTCATCTTCTGAGACCCCACTAATTTTAGCCGCAAAAAATGGGATCACTGAAATTGTAGAGGTCATTCTTAAACGGTATCCTCAGGCAATTGAGCACAAAAACGACCGACATGAGAACATACTTCACATTGCAGCAAGATATCGAAGGAAAGAAATCTTAGATCTTCTAAAATATTGAGAGTTCCAATGCATAGGCTTAAGAGGTTGATCAACCTCGATGGTGACACCATTTTGCATCAAGCTGCATACTTGGGTGAGCATAAGTTGAGGGATAGGCATGGGGAAGCCCTACATGCAGTTAGAGATACAATGGTTCAAGGTTCACGATTTTGAAATATTAGAAATTATTTCTATACATTTTAAATTTTAGAAACTAAACGAAACGTTAAGAACCAATAATATATTTAATCATATTTTTTTTACTCTACCTTATCCCTTCTTAAGACTAAATTTATAAAAGACAAAAACAAAGTCGTAAATACAGAGTTTATATTTTCTTTTAATAGTCAATTTTATACTTTAATTCAACACAAGAATCTATCATAGTCTAAGTCACACTTTATCTTTACAACTCATACAAAACTCCCAATGACACTGTGATCATTCCCAATGCACAATTATTCTGCAGACATTTAGCAAAAAATTATTCTGCAGACAACCATATTGATGACTAAATTTAATGTACGTCGCTTAGCAAACTAAACAGATAAGACTTTTTATCTGTCAAGCAATTCAACAAAGCGAGCTCAACACAATTGGTGCAAAGTATTGGATAAAGCTTAATTAGTTTGGAAAATGATGTATTTCATTTCATAAATTCACTTTATAGTTTAGATTAAATGTTATAAAATTAAAGGTGTATATACTGTTATTTAAAATTTAAAATTAATTATGTAATTGTCGGTAAACAATTAATCTAGGAAATAAAATTTAATCGTGAAATTCCAAATAAAACGAAGAGAAACTAATTTATCTTTTAAAATGAGAAAGATGGAATTGTGAAGTTTTAGCATGTTTTCATGCTTAGTCACAAAAAAAAATAAAAATAAATAAATAAATAAATGTCTTTGCATGTATCACGTGATATACCTTTAAAGTTGCTAGGACCCATACTTTTTTTTTTATTGATCAATTGCTAGGACCCATACTTTTCAAGTGACTTGGACAATCACTTATAATCTCTAATGTTTTACAGCACTTTGGAGGCCTCTTTGATAAATCTATAATGTTTTGGGCCATGTATCGATCTCGTTCCTTTTCCAACAGATTAAAGTCACAGCTTTTTATACAATAGATGATTGAATATTTTAAACTCTATATATAATATGTGCCGGAGAGGTCTATATATATAGGCATTTAAAATATTATAAAAAAAATATAGGCATTTAAAAAGAATGAAGTACCAGTAATATATATGTGCTTTGTACAAGAAATGGGAGTACTCACCAAGTAAATTCAATGGACTTGGGCTTACACATGCCTACAGTTTAATCTAGTCTAATAGCCCCTCAAGTTTAAGTTGGGTTACAGAAAGTAATCTTGAGTGTGAATTAATACAAGGTTACAGTAATGGCTTGGTTGATGAGATCTAGTGAAATGTCTGTTAACTGATCATGAGAGATAATGGACTGCTGTCACGCTCCAAAACCTTTGGGGCTTAGTGCATGAGAAACATCCACTGGGATCAAGAAATATTTATCTGTTAAAATCTCTCCAATAAGCCAGACCTCTATACACATTTACAAATTGATCAGCATCTCCATAAGATACACATTTAATATATATATATATATATATACTCCAAGTGAGATCGAAACCATCACCAAAGATAGATATAAATCAATACTGTAACACAATCCTCCATAGTATAAGCAACCCCAACAACAATATATACTGGAACCACACGTTCCAAAGTGTCAAAGAGTCACTTAACGGATTGGATGGAAAGTTCAAAATCAAACATTATCTAACTTTAAGGAGATCAAAATTTTGAAACTTTTAGAGTATTGTTATGAAATTGTTCTGTCCATAACTTTATTGTTATTTTTTTTTCTTCTTCTTTAAAGTATTCAAAATTTTATTTATTTATTTTTAAAGTAGGGATAGAACAAGAATTTGAGACAAGGTAAAAATAAAAAGAGAAAAAACATTATATAAAAAAAAATTAGGTCAAAATATTGTTTTCGTCCTTAAACTATATATAAGTTTCGTTTTTCATCCTAAATTTTGAAAAGTTCGTTTTTCGTCCCAAAACTTTGAAAAAGTTCATTTTTAAACATGAATTTTGTAATTTTATAAAAAAATACAGGGACGAAATTCATGTGTAAAAATGAACTTTTTCAAAGTTCAAGGATGAAAAACGAATCTTTCAAAGTTTAAAGATTAAAAACGAAATTTATGTATAGTTTAGGAACGAAAATAATAGTTTAACAAAAAAATTAATAACATTGAATAGATATTTCAATATTAGAAAATTTTTCATTTAAGATTGTCACACCCCACAATGCATTCAGTTGACTTGCCACGCATTTTATTAATCATTATTAATCATAAAGCAAAGTAGATCCCTTCTACATGCATATACCATTAATTTTCACCATATAGTTGTGATCGAGGGAGAAGTTCTGAACCTTAAATTTTCCATTATCATTTACCATGAAGGCTAAAAGATAAGATTCATACGAGACTTCCATTTTAAAAAAGGAAAAACAAATCCTAGAATAAAGGTTAATTCTTGGCTTGTAGTGACTGGTTAATCATGATTCCATCATGCAAAGAGCAAAGTAGGCACCCTGGCATGTCTTAAATTAATTATTGGCTTGTAGTCCTGGCATGTCTTAAATTAATTATTGGCTTGTAGTGACTGTATACCTTTTATTTTCTTTTCGATGATAGCAGTCTATAAAAAAGACATCACAATGATATATATGGTATTCGACATAACTAATCTTCTAGCTCACAGCAGGACTGAAGGAAAGAGAGATGGTAAACCCTCGCCAACTTTGTTAGTATATATTGTGGCTTCTTCTTGTTATCATTATCATTATTATTATCATAATCATCATCAGTGTTAAAGTGTCATTATTGCATGTAGTACACCATTACTGCTATTAATTACAATTGTTGTAGTTATTGTTCTAGATACTGCTGCTAATATTAATATCATTTCTACTATCATGTTATTATATAGTATTTTTAGGTTAAAATACACTATTGGTTTTATTATTATTATCATCATTCTTAATTCTTAATGTTGTTATTGTTGTTGTCTTATCATCATCATTACTAATGACATCAATATTTTGTTGTGAACCTTGGATATGGAACCAAATTATATGGGGATATTTTCAATTTAAAAAATTTAATCGGCAAAAATACAAATAATACCATCTAAATTTAGTCAATTATCATTTCTGTCCATTAAATTTGAATAATTTCATTTTGGTCATTTAAAATTCGCATTCTTGCCACCGTCCAAATCCTCCACTTCCCTTTTCTGAAATCGATTCCCTCTTGGCCCAAATCGAATCAAACCCTTGTGCTTTTATTCCTTTGCCATTTCCAAGAAATCTTTGTAAGCTTCGACGATTCCAAGCCCCAAAAAGCCGCACTATAATCTTCCATTCTATACCAAATGACCAAATTTTCCTCCAAAACAACCTCACTCCCTAAGCCGTTTACTCAAAATCAGGTTGTCTTTGATCTTGCCAATGCTGAGCTCACTCCCTAAGTCAGATCGACATTCATATATGGAGTTGCTATTTTTGGTTAGATTTGTTGTTCTTGGTGTCACGTACTTTAGCAACATAATATTTTAATTTATTAAATATTTTAGAATACAAATTGGAAAAAAAAAAAAAAAAAACAGTGTCGTTTTAAAAGGATTTAAGGACTTTTTTATTTAACGGAATGGACGGAACAACCACCTTTGACAGTGAATGTGAACTTAAAGGACAAAAATGACAATTGACCAAATTTAAGGAGTGTAATTTGTATTTTTTCCAACTTAATAATAACTAAAAAGACAATTTGCACTTCCCCCTTAAGTATAGGATAGTTGCAAAGTCCTAGATATAGTTTAAAATGAAACAGCTTTTCTTAAATTTTTATAATAAACATTATGCCGTAGTCGACTAGTCGTTACCTACTATTTTCTGTTAGTTTAACGGTAAATTCATCAATTTTTTGTTTGTTTGTAATGTTGTGTTCGAGCCCACACTAAATTCACCATGATGTCCTTTCAAATTTATTATAGTTAAGGGGGACATTACAACGGTTGAATACTTAATGGTGGCAAATTACAATCTATCATTTTTGTTTCTAGCCATTTCCATTGCTGTAACACAATATGACCAATTACAACACCAATTTTTTATTTTATTTTATTTTATTTATTTATTTATTTTGTTTAAGTTTACATTTTGACATAACATAGTAAACAAATAAAACCTTCTTTTCCACATCACAATTCCACTATTAGTCTATTATTACCTTTTTTACATGAAAATTTGAAAATAAACTACCAATATTATTAAACAAAAAGAATATAACATATCAATCCAAATTTTTTCAAGACTAGCATAAGTCAATAATTAACAAATAGACTGTGGTAGAACTAGAAGACTCTTTCATCACTTTGCTTTCACAGTTTCACTTCACGTGTTGATGCACTGAGAAATTTGCAGCCCCAACAAGTTACCGCATCTCAATCGAGGTGTTTAATGGAAGAAAAGCATAGTTTAAATGCGAAACTGTACGATGCTTTGCCGAAATGGTGAAACAACTCTGTGAAGATGTTGATCAGCACAGATTGCACATATTAACAATTCACGATGACAAAGTGCTCCAGGCGGCCGCTTATGCCAAGAAACCTGACTTGGTACTGAGACTTCCAGAGGACTTGCCTGACCGCCATCTCGATAAACTGACCCGCCAAAACCATATCGGAAACACTATCCTCCACGAGACGGCCATATCCAACAAATCACTCGAGGTGGCAAAGAAACTGTTAGAGAAAGCTCCGGGATTGTTATGCATGCGTAACTACGTACCTTGGAGAGACAATGCTTTTTCGGACAGTACGTTATGGCAAAGTGAAGATGTTCGAATTTTTGGCAAAGAAAATTTCCCGTTACGACGAAGAAAATCAGAGACAATTCCTCCAGAGGAAGAGATAAAACCTCAATACTACACATTGCCATCCTTGCACATCACTTTGGTTAGTTCTCCCATTTGCACACATTTCTCTTCTTTAGTTAATCAAGCATTGATTGGCTTCAGGTTACTATTTCAGAGTATTTAAAATGTGAATAATATTTTCCATAATTTGTGTGCATGTTAAAATTTATGGATAATGATGTACAAATTTTTTATACAATAATATTCATATTTGTGTGTAAAATGTAGGTGGCTAATTTGAACATATATTTTTCTTAGTTAATTTAAAGACTATTTTTTTTTCCCCTTATCAAATTGGAAAACAGAGTTGGCCTTGCAAATCGCAATAAAGTTCGGACAATTAGTTGGTGAACGAGATGCAGATGGGATGACTGCCCTTCAGCTTCTATCATGCAATCGTGAGGCTTTTCAGCGTGCTGATGAAAGGGGATTCCTCGATCAAATCCTCAATTATAGTAAGTAGATCTTTTTTATGTTATGTATAAGAAAATAACATAAATTAAATTTTGTTACAAACATGCTTGATATATATTAAGTTAGTCTTTACATAATTTGATATATATATATATATATTTATCCCGTCAATATGTAACATGAGCTATCTTAAATCATATCGATCATATTTAATATTTTTCAGCTGCTCGTCCAGTCTTGGAGGCCGGTTCAAAATGGCGTATTGGTGATGGGAGAAATATATCCATCCGAAATGACAAATGGCTTCCTGATGGTAATAATCATTTAATTCCATATCCTATTGAGACTATTTATTCGGAAGTAGTTGTAGCAGATTTAATTGATGTGGACCATGGGGTGTGGAAGGAGGATTTGGTTCGTTGCTGTTTTCAAACTATTGATGCTTCTCATATTCTCAAATTCCCTCTACAACCTACTTTGTCTCATGATGTCTTGATTTGGTGGGGGACAATCTCAGGTAAGTTAACAGTTAAGAGTGCATACCATGTGCCTTTTTCCAGGATTTCTGATCATGCTGCTGTGGGGGGTTCTAATGATTCGGATATGTTTTAGTTCTGGAAAGCACTTTGGTCCTTGGCTCTTCCCAAGAAAATTCTTAATTTTTTATGGAAGGTGTGCGTCAATATACTTCCCACCAGAGATAGTCTCTCGCATAGGAATGTTTTTACTCCGCTTGAATGCCCAATTTGTGGTGGGGAGGTTGAATATCCCACTCATATTTTTCATCAATGTATTTATGCTAGGAAGGTGTGGTCTACTAGTGACTGGGGAAGGAATTTATATTCTGCATTTGGGTCTAATATTTTGGATTGGATTTTGGGGATTTGGAAGTTTAAAGGAGAGGTGGTGTTTACAAGGGTCGCGGTGGTATTGTGGAGTATTTGGTGTGTAATTCGGCGGTGTTTAAAGACATTGTCAAGATTCCTAGTAAGGTGGCAGTGGATGCATTGGTTTACATTCAAGAATTTCAGAATACTCAAGTCAAACCAGTTCATATGGTTCAGCAGGTTGCTAGGGAGTCTGTTAGGTGGTCTGCTCAGGTTGCTAGTGAATATGGATGGGGCTGTTTTTGTTGATATTCAAAAGGTGGGAATTGGGGTGGTTATTCGCAATGATGGTGGAGAGTTTCTGGGTGTTTGTGTGAGCTGTTGGACTATGGTGAGGATGCAGCAGATGCAGAAGCTTTGGCAGCCCTTTGTGCTATTGAGTTTGCTACAGAAGTTTGTCCCTTTAAGATGATTTTTTAGGGTGATTGTTTACAGGTTATTAAGGCCCTCTCATCAGATGAGTATGATCTCTCTAGAATTGGTCATCTATTTGCTATTGCTTGTTCTAAATTTAGTCTTTTGTCTAATCATTCAGTTGTTCATGTCCATAGGGAAGGTAATTCTATAGCTCACTGTCTTGCTCAGTATGCTAGAAATGTTGTTGGGTCTCAGGTTTGGTTGTAGTATATTCCTCCATTCCTACAGCAATATTTGTCTTCAGATGTACCTGTTTCTGGTTAGTTAATTTGATGTTGGTGTCTTTTTTCTCAAAAAAATATTTCAAATCAAGATTTTTTGTTAATTAATATAGATTTTAGATGGTTAGAATATACTAATAGTTCAAAAGATTATAAAACATATACAATGGAGTGTCTACGTACACACCTGTTTCAAGGTCTCAAGTAAATAAACAAGTCATTTTATTCCCGAGGAAAAAAAAAATTCATCCAAACAAATAAAGGGTAAGTTTGTGACACAATTGTTGTAGATTTCTTCTCATAAAAATTATTATATATGTTATATTCTTACATGGTTTAGAAGTAGATAAAAACAAAAAAACAAAAATAGATGCTTCAGAAGTGCTTGGTTTGTTTTTCCCTTTTATAGTACAATCAAATTTATATGTGACAATTACTGACTTCCAATTCATAAACAGTCAGTTCGGCCAAACGGGAAGCAGCTAGAAAACAAGAGCAAAAATATAAATCAGCTTCACAACTTGCCAAGTTCCTAATAAAAAGAGATACTTCATGGGAGACTACTTATCCTGGGATAGACCAGGGTAAGCCTGTCCTCCACATGTTTGGTGGTAGCGCTACTACAGAGAAGAGGGTTGAAGAACCCCCCATGAGTTCTTTTGGGA
>BKZX01021204.1:0-12842 GCA_014362285.1 Fagus crenata
ATTATTTAAAAAAAAAAAAAATCTGGGCTAGAACTTGAAATTGGAACAGATGAGATTATTTAAGAAAATATATATATATATATATATATATATATTTTGGCTAGACGAGTTTTTCCTTATTAAAAAAATAATTTATCTGAAGAGAGACGATTTATAGAAATATGGTTAGCCCTTAAATGAAAACAGGTGAGAACCGGTGGGCCATAAATGGAAAAAAGTGGAACTCGTCTCTTTCTAGAGACGAGTTCCATTGAAATATTTCAGTTTTTCAGCCACTTTCATTTCATTTTTTCTTCCGCTCTCTCTCTCCTCTTTACACTTAAACCATATTCGAATCGTTTTCTTCATTGTTCTTCACTTTTCCAACATCATTGATCAATAAAAAGGTAAAACAATATAAATTTTGTCAAATATGCTTATAGTTTAATATAACAAATATTATCTTAGATTTGTTTGATTTATTTTTGGAAGAAGTTTTAGTATCATTTTTTTATTTATATGTTGTTTAAAGTTATTAGCTTATAAACTTGTTTTGTGGGTGTTGAACATTATTCCTTTGGTAAGCATGAAGCATCTCTCTATTTCTTGCATAACGTGAAGTATGTTTGAACATGAAGTAACAAGCTATAACGTGAAGTATGTGGTATTAAGTTGAATAATCATGAAGCTGTAACGTGAAGTATATTTGAATAATCATTATGTTTGTTTATTTAAATAAAGTATATATATTTGAATAATCCAGTCGCTTGAATTAGTGGTCCAGGCGACTGAGTCAGGCAAAAGCTCCTAGGCACGACATCCAGTCTACTGGACCATCAATACAGGCGACTAGATCAGCCAAATACATGTCATCCAGTCTACTTGATTCGCAATCCAGTAGACTGGATTGGGCAGAAATTCCAAACTTCCCAAATCTTCAAATCTAGTCTACTGGATATTAAAACTTACTTTTAGTAACATTTGGATATGAAATATTACCATTATCATCTTATTACTTGCTTTTTTTATGTCACTGACTAATTGTAAATTAAATAGGTTTGCACATGGCGCCAACTATGTTTATTATCTATCTTCGCTTCAATGGGGAGATTATTTATGGTCAAAATGGAGCTGAGTATCATGGGTCGCAAATGAAGTTCATCCGGGTTCATCGTGGGATTAGTTTTGTCAAATTGGAAACGAAGATATTCAATGCACTACAATTGGACAATCAATCTCATCGTATAACAGTTACATACCGTTGTCCTCAAGAGGTGATTTCACCTCACATTAATTACATGACTCTATTGATAACAGACGACGATGGTGTTAATCTCATGTTTGACATGTTAGATGCAATGCCTGAATTAAAAGGTATTGAGTTATATATAAGTGTGGAGAATTGTGTTGGTGAAGGTGCTGAGCCTCTTACACAAGATTATGGTGATGGATTAGAAGCGGATGATTGTGTTGGTGAAGATGTACAACAAATGACTATAGATGATACTGGTCCTTTTACACAACCCTCTACAGTTGGAGGGTGTACACCATAATTTCATGAGATACCAACATCGGTGGAGGATTGTGGTCCCAGCACTCGACATGAGTATGTTCCATTAGAGGGAAACCATGATATGATGATGTTGAGATTATTTACTGTTGATGATGAAGAAGAAAACACTGATTATGATAATGATGCGTATTTTGATGATGATGATGATGATGATAATGATGATGATGATGATGATGACGATGATGACGATGACGAAGTTGATGATGTGGTCCCTAGCCTCAAACCTAAATCCTCATCATTTACTACAAACACGTGGGATAATATAAATGACACTTCTTTGGATGATGAGGTGACACCACTCGATAGTTGGGATAAATCACAAGAGTTGAGAAAATGATTGTTTTTCAAGAGTAAAATTGAGGTTCAGTATGCATTGAAGGTTTACTCTTCAAGCTGCAATTAAGAATATAAAGTGAAGGAGTCAAACAAAACAAAATTACATGTATGTTGCAGTAATGGGTGTTGATGGAGAATGCGGGCATGCATGCGTAGTACACATGGATTTTGGGAGATTACAAAATACAATGGTCCCTACACTTGTAGACACCCCAACATCCGTAAAGATGTCAAGGTATTTGATTCAAATTTTATTGAAAGAGAAGTGAGGAGTTATGTAGCCAATGACCAAACTGTTACATTGAAAACGTTGCGCCATCACATGTTTAAACAATTTGGCCATAAAGTTCTTACTACAAGGTGTGGGATGCCAAGCAGAAGACAATTGCTAACATATATGGGGACTGGGGGGAGTCTTATCAGTTGTTATCGAAGTTTATGAAAGCACTAATCGACTCGAATCCGGGTACACAGGTGGAATGGGAGACATATTGGAGTGCAGATGCAGGTTGTGCTATATTTGAGAGTGTATTTTAGGCTTTTGGTCGTTCAATGCAGGGGTTCGTGCATTACAGACCAGTTATCAGTATTGATGCAACACATTTGTATGGAAAATATGAAGACAGGTTGATGATTGCCATGGCAACTGATGCGAACAATGGGATTTATCCACTTGCCTTTGCAGTTATGGAAAAAGAGTCGAAGGATACTTGGCGTTGGTTTTTACGTTGGCTTAAGAAACATGTCACAAAAGATAGAGAGCTTTGCATCATATCAGACAGACATAGGGATATCCTAAATGCAGTCCAGTGGAAAAAATTGCAACCTCTAAATGCATATCATCGATTTTGCCTCCGACATTTAGTCAGCAACTTCAACACGTGATTTCATGACAAACGGTTGAAGAACATGATACAGAGAGCAGGTGAACAGAACCAGCTAAGAAAATTCAATACAAGAATGGACTCCATTAGACATTATAATAAAGATGCTGCTGAAATACTGGACAACGAGACAGACGTTGAAAAGTGGACATTAGCAAAAGATGATGAACGGCGCTATGGGGCAATGACCACGAACTTGTCTGAGTGCTTCAATGGTGTTCTGAAAGGCGCACGCAACTTACCCATTACTGCAATGGTAGAATTCATTTATTTCAAGCTTGTGCATTATTTTAATGATCGCCGTATGAAAACTCAAGCTCAATTGACTTCTGGTCAAGAGTTTAGTACACATGCCATGGAAATCTTTGAGAAATGGAGTGAGAAGGCAAGTTTGCATCACGTTATAGAGTTTAATCGGGATGAAGGTACCTTTCAAATCCAAACACAACCTAGTCTAACCAGTATGAATAAGGGGAACCATAGACATGTGGTGAAATTGGCTAATAGAACATGCAGTTGTAGGAAATAGCAAGCATATCATATCCCTTGTTCATATGTAATCGCAGCTTGTGCTAGTCAGCACATCAATGTGTACCAATATATCGATCCATTTTATAGTCTTACTGAAATGCTAGCTTGCTATCAACCACACTTTGAACTGATGAAAGATGCCTCGTATTGGGAGGAGGACCCTAAATTCCCTATGTTGCAGCTTGACCCAAGATTGGTTCGACAACGTGGTCGTCCAAAGTCAACAAGAATTCTGAATGAGATGGATTGGAGGGAGAATCTACATAAGCAGAGTTGTGGATTGTGTAATGAAGAGGGGCATAATCGTAGAAAATGTCCTAATACAATTTCACATCAAGAAGCAGTGTTGCCTCAAAGTTGGTAAGTGGTTACTATGAATATTATACTTGTATTGATAAACTTTGTTTATTATCACTTAACATGTCTTTTTAAATATGTTCTCTCAACTTCGTTTGTGTTATTTTGGCTTATGCTTTTCTATTTCTATATTGTAGATATTTTGGATGGATAATCACCTGTGAAGCCCAAACAAGACTGTTCTTTAGCACTTCGACTCGTAAAATCTAAGAATTGACGTTGGATAATGGTAGAGAGTGATTCCAAATTTTGTGTGGACACCTTGTTGCAAGAGTCTTTTGGTTGCAAATGGAATATTTCTGCTCTTTGTAATAATGTTATGTGTTTAGCTTTAGATCTGAGTTGTATTCTTGCTTTGTTTAATGACATCCTCTCATTTAGTAAAAAAGCTGTACATGTGCTACTTTTAAGCATGAACATAGACATGGTGCTTCCTTAACCCGTTTATGTTGTTGAACCGTTAAACTGAGTCATTTAGTATTAATAGTTAATTTGAGCTTAATTAGCATCTTATGATATTATTGTGGAAGTTGTTTCTATTATTCTCTCGTCTCTAGGAAGGAACGTATACGCTACAAGATGATTTTTCGTATATATTAGGCTTTTGTAATTTTAAATTTTGTAATCATGTGAAATGCTACTATTTGATAGGGGTGCTATTAGGTTTTTGGAATTTTAAATTTTGGAATGGCTGAGAACTGCAGAATTCAAAACCAGGGACATTCCAGTCGACTGGATTTGGAAGTCCAGGTGACTGGATTACACCAGACCTTAATGATCCAGTCGACTATATTGGTGTACCAGTTGCCTGGATTAGGCAAAAACTCCTAGGGTGTGGTTTTAGTCAACTGGGCCATTTTTTAGCCACTTGGATCAAGGATGCAGTCGTCTGGATCCCTGATGCAGTCAACTGCATCCTTATTTTTTCAACCTTCGACTAATTTTGCCTTTCTTTGAAAAATCTTTGCAACTTCTATATTTTAATCCTTTTTTTTCTCTGTTTCTTCACCTTTCCTCCATTTTCTCCCGAACCAAACACACTTACATTCAAAATTTGATAAGCTTAAAACAAATTCTATTAATAGCCAACGGACATATTTGTAGTGATGAAACTGATTTCAACCTCATTTCAACAGATTCTTTCCAACATTTAGCTATTTCTTTCTTTAGTTTCTTGAGTGGTGATGAAGTAGTATAAGATGTAAATACAGTTCCATATTGGGATGTCTTCATTATAGGTAAGACAATAAACAAACACTATCTAACCCCTTGCACTCTACTCCATGAGAACAAGGAAATTTGTAATTCGTAACGGTTCCCATTGGATGTTTCATGGGAATGCTAAATAAACCCTTTGCATCAAAGACCTCAATGGAGGGGCAATTTACTAATAGTAATGTTATGATTTTATAGTCGTTGCCTTTCTTTACATAATACTTTTTTTGTAGTTCTTTAGACTCCTTTGTATTTATACATATACATGAAGTAGTCCTATTTCAATAAAATATTTCCTTACTTGTCATAAATAAATAAACCATAGGCTTAAAAGGATGATATAAATATCCAAATATATCATGCTTTTGGAAATGTGTGATGCCTACTACAAAATGAATGGAAACAGCAAAGCAACGGGTTTATTTCACCCATATCACTAAAGACTTCTATTCCAGATACTACCTTATAGTCATTGGTCTCGGACTGATTCAAATCCATTAGCAACAAAATAAAAATGGCAAAAGCAAGGCATTATGCTAAAAAAAATGTTCACTTAATGCTTAAAGACTGGGAATATCGAATACATCATTTTTGAACACTAACACCAGCATAGCAACCACAGATATTCAAATCTCAAACAAGTAACTTCTTGAATCAAAAAGAGAATCCAAAAAGAAAATGTACAAAATGAAAATGTACTAATGACATAATACCAATAATAAGTACACCACAAAATGTCATATTTTCTCCCCCTTGGCATCATCAAAAACAAAAATGAAGACAAATAACTATATGCCCTGATTAATCAAACGCTCATTGATTTCCTCCATAGATTGAGCCAAACTAGCAAAGTTCTCATCATAAGTCGAGAATCTTCTAGTAACCATAGATGAGAAGTTGTCCAAGCTTGTCGTGAGGTTTACCATGCCAGTGGCCAAAGAGTCCAAACGTCCAATAATGAGTTGGAAGTTGTCCTCATTGACACGAGAGGAGCTAGAAGGTGCGGTTGGAGGCTCTTGATCCTCTTGCATTGCTTCTTCATTCCCTTCAGCTTCAGCTTCATCCATTTGTGCTTCTTCATCTACTTGTTCCATCACAGGTGCATTTTTCTTAACCCAAGTGTCATCCTTAAATTCATACCTCATTTGTCTCATGGTAGTTTCTCCATAAACATCCTTTTGAATTACATCTTGAGTCTCTTTTTCACCACTTAAATCTACTCCAAAATGATTAAGAATAGTAGTGATGTGGAGACTATATGGGAGGGCGCCATTCGTCCTTTTAACACAAGTGTCCATGTGCCAACCAATATAGAATGCAAGATCAAGTTTGACCTTGTTGAGAATGCACCACAGTATGAAAAGGTCTAAATAGGAAGTGTATTCATATGAACCACTCCTAGGAAGGATGTTGTGGGATATGATGTGATGGATGAGTCGGCTTTCTAATGTGAGCTTGGAAATTTTAGGTCTATAGGGTTCTTCAATGCTAGGATTTCCACACATTTGCCTAATTGACTCTAAAGGGTTATACTCTTCGAATTGCACCCAACTATTTGTAGTATAACGTTCAACACCGATGCAAGGAACTCCTAAGATAGAGGCTAATGTAGAATGGGGGAGTGAAATGGATTTACCCGTCACATAAGAGGTGATTTTGGAATGGCTAAATTCAAAGTGTGTGTAAAAGTGTTTAACAAGAGTGGTGTATTGAATTTGACGCTTTGAAAGGAAATTTTCCCATCCTTGAGCTTCAAAAAGCTCTCTAATATAAATGTGGTGATTAACAAAGTAAGGGAAATCAACAATTTTTCCAAAAACTACCGTTCTACGGCTAATGTCATCATGGAATCTTACTGAATGTTCGGAAGAAGTGAAGGTGTTGTCTAATGATGGAGCTCCATTCCTTTGAGCCTTTGATTTGAGCCTTTTCCTTCTTGGTCCTTCACTCACGGATTTCTTTGGAGCCATTCGAATTGGAGTTAGGGTTTTGAATTGGGGGTTTTTGGAATATGAGAGTTTTGAGAGTGATTGGGAGTGATTGAGGGGTTGGAGTATGGTTAATATTGATTTTCGACTAAAACCCTAGGAGAGAGAGAGAGTGAGAAAAATCGAGAGAGAATGAGAGAACTGAGAGAAAATGAAGTCTGTGTGGGTTATTAAAAACCCAGAAAACGCGGATTCAGTCGCCTGGACACGTATATCCAATCGCTTGGATCAAGCCCTAAAATTTATAAACATTTTTAAAGCGTAATCCAGTCGCCTGGGTACACTATCCAGTCGCCTGGATAAAACTTCAAAAACTTTTTGCCTGATCCAGTCGACTGGACACACTATCCAGTCGCCTGGATCAAGCTCCAAAATTTTTTAAAAATTTTTCAGAGCCTAATCCAGTCGCTCGGACTTCCTGATGCAGGCGCCTGGATCAATCCCTAAAA
The DNA here is from genome assembly GCA_014362285.1 of Fagus crenata. Lineage (NCBI taxonomy): Eukaryota > Viridiplantae > Streptophyta > Magnoliopsida > Fagales > Fagaceae > Fagus > Fagus crenata. Next base: position 7,313 of record BKZX01021204.1, read on the forward strand.
TTTTTTTAAAAAAAATTGGAGAGCCTAATCCAGTCGCCTAGATACACTATTCAGTCGACTGGATCAAGCTTCAAAAACTTTCTGCCTGATCCAGTCGACTGGACACACTATCCAGTCGCCTGGATCAAGTTCCAAAATTTTTTAAAAATTTTTCAGTGCCTAATCCAGTCGCCTAGACTCCCTGATGCAGTCGCCTGGATGAAGGTTGAAAAAATTTCTTCCAGTTTTTAAAGCATAATCCAATTTTTAATATTTGAAAAATCAGTTTAGGCCCTTATGCGTGTGTGCTAGATGGTTTATTCAACAAAGACTATGTGAATGCATGAATAGACATATTTTATTCAACTCCCACCACAGCAATTGTGCATATGGAGCTCCTAAGCTTCTCTCCTTGCAAACTTTCCCTTGTTGCAATAAGTGCATCCTTGATCAGATCTTCCCACGAAGAGTCCACAAAGTTCTCAAACCTGCGTTCCAAATATGTCTTTGCAGCTTGTGAGATTTGTCTTCTAATTTCTGTTTATACTCAAGAAGCTTTATGAGCTTGTAGAGGATTAGGCATTATTCAACATTATGACAGTAGAGAAGATTTACAAGTATTTTATATAGGGATGTTTGCACAATGCATCCGCCAATAAAGCTGCAAAACAAGCTAAGAATCACGAACTTGTAATAAACTGCCTAACCATCTCTCAGTTCCTAACTAATTTGATTAGGTAGTTACATAGGCTGTTTATCACATTGCACTTATTAAATGATTGGGCACTTATCAAGAAGCTGTTAGTGGACTTATTAAGCCGATTCATTACAAAATAGCCAAGCACATGAAATCAGTAGCACATATTTTGAAAGAAGAAAATTTCATCATCCATAGGCATAGTCACAAGCTGAAATCTAATTAAATCATAAGATAAAAATCAAACTGATGGTTCGTTTGTCAGTTGCCAATATAACCTCCCTCAAGTCATTTAATCACTCATCTTATCTCATACAAAGCAGCAATGTATAAATATGGCCACCACTTACTCTTATGCACTACCATAATAAGTGGATAACCTTAATAGTAGAAAACTATTTTGGAAGTCTACACAACAATTGATAATCTGACTGAAACAACTCTCAAACTGGTCTAAGCTACCCAAAAATTCAATTTCCAAATGTCTTCTCTAGGTTTGGCTTGAATTAGGAACCTCTGCTCGAACTCCAAAATGCTAGAGATATGTTCACATGGTGATTGGGATGCAACTGAAGGAGCAACCTTTAATGGCATTCTCAAGCACCAACATTCTCAATGTCAGCACTTTTGTCCACTCTCTTGAAAATGCCAGCTATGACCTGATACAAATAGACAATGAATAGATGAGAAAGCTCAGTTTACAGAGATGCTTTGTTGCTAATGGAAAGATGGCATTAGAAAGGCTCAAAATTTAAGAGAAGAGTACCGTCATTCGAGTCTTGAATGACTTTGCTTTGGCTTTTAAGGCAGAAACTCCTTTCACACCTCCAGATACAGCATATTTTCCCTACCAAAGTAAAATGCATTCCATGAAAATTTCAAATACACATTAGATTAGTTGAGAGAAAATGTACAAGATCAAGAAATAATTTATGCTACATTTATTGGGAAATCAAATATGAAGATTGTCCACATAACACAATCATTTTTAGGCATTTTATCAAACACAAGTATAGAGATTGTTCGAGATATATGTTCGAGATATATTTTATTTGAAAAATTAGGGAGTATAGAAAAAGAAACATACCATTCGCGTGAAGTTATCACTCAGTCCCACAACAAGGTTTCCTCTTATTGCGAGGTGGGTTCCTCTTCAGTACAACAGGCATATCTGATTGTGGCCGTTTTGTACCTCTGCCCCTACCCCTACCATGATCACCCACTTCAATATCCCGAACCAGGTCCTCTAACTGGGTGGCTAATGCTGGACCACCTGACTGGGTGACTGAGGTTGGGACAACTGACTGGGTCACTGAGGGTGGACCAACTGACTGTGTGGGTGAGGATGGGCCAACTGACTGTGTGGGTGAGGATGGGGTAACACCTGAAAATGATGCAAGTGGGCTAAATGTTTGGGTCAGGAAACTGACAGTATGCTCATGGTGGGCAGCTGAGATGGGGGTGATAGTTTGGGCAACTGAGATGGGGGTGGTAGTGTGGGCAGCTGAGATAGGGGTGGTAGTGTGGGAAGATGACATAGGGGTGGTCTCAGTAACAGTGGTAGCATCTCTCAACTGGGTGGGAGGCACACTCATACTACTACTCGGATCGGATGGACGTGACGAGCGCTACGCACGTAGACGTCGCCTCCGAGGAGCGATTGGAGGAACAGTTGTATGAGTACTGGTGTCTGAGTCTGTGTTAACTCTTTCCACAGAATCAAGCCGATGCAGCTCATTCGAAACTTCTAGTGCATTAAATGCCAATTGATATGCCTCCGCTGCTAGCTCCATAAATTTCGCCGGATCCAACTCTTGATCAGAATGAAACATTTCGCATATTCGCATGTTGCACAACGTCTGTCAAAATGTATAGTATGTCAGTAAAAACTTGTGATTCAAAGATATCCAAAAGATGCATGGAATTATTAAGATAAAAAATTTACCATCATCTCATAACAGCCGCTCCTGCGACTGATAAAGCGTCGAGTAATCCGACGGTACCAATCCATATATGGATCATGATATGCCATGAGACCAACCATTTTGTCACGAGTGACAACATGCTCACGTCGATGGTCCCATATACTTATGTAATGCCTCCAACGTTGCCTCCAATTCTCATGTACCTTACCCCTAAGATCACAATCATGTAGTTTCACATCGGTATTAGCAAGCTGGGGTATGTCTTGCTGCATACCAAATTGACGTAGAGCACGATTAGGTAAGTGCCACTCTACGATCTGGAAACATATTAGAGGCGTCACTGAACGCCATACCTCCTGCCCTATCCGACAATACTCAGGCAACGAACTCAACACATCATCTGTGTTTGGTTCCCAAATTACCTACAGAAGCTTAAAAATAAAATGCATTAATAAATGATAAATGCCCAATAACAATATAATATAATTCAAATTCACCATGTATTGAATAACAATATAATAACAATAACAATGTAATTAAAACAAGTGTTACCTGATCAGGACATTGCCTAGAAAAATCTGATCGATACTGCTCAAGCACATGAGTTGAAACATCCTTTAAGTCTTTCGCATTGCGCCAGCTACATATAATATCATTTACATAAACATGGTTTTTTTCACATAAAACGCATAACCTTATTTTGTAAGGCATATAACATGTTCAATGTCTATACAAAAACCAAAATAGTTACTTACTTAGTGCCATAAGGACCCCCTGGCAATGGTTGGGCAGCATCAGCAGGCACTTCAACATCAGCATCAGCATTAGCATTAGCATCATCCACAGCATTAACAATCGATTGAATAGATTTTATTGCAGGTGATATGTGTGGAAATCTAGACCATGCCCACAACTGCACCAAGATTAATGCACTAGCAATGTCACATGAGTCCGGGTCAGTGGCTCTACATAACTCTCTATATAACCATGCTAGAACTGCACTACCCCAACTATACCGTCCAGCAGTGTCAAAGTCCTCCAACATTGGCAAGAACATAAGGTGTACCTTCTCTCCAGACTTGTCAACAAAATAACTGCCCCCAAGGAGCTCTAATATGTAAGCTCGTGTATACTGCTGCACGGTCACCTCATTAGCATCATCAGGTAGGACACCAAACGTGTCTTGGAGCCACTTCATATTTAAACATGACCCATCTAACTTATTTGGAGGAGGAGAGACACCAAGTAACTGAAGACATAATTTGGACCAATTTAACTCGGTGCTCCCTACCAATACTTCTCCATCAACGGGTAAACCCAACATGACCTCAACATCTTGCAAGGTGATGGTCATCTCACCGTGGGGAAGGTGGAAGGTATGGGTCTCTTGGCGCCATCTCTCAACTAATGCTGTGATCAACGCCCAATCCATTTTTATAAACCCAAGCTTGGCTATGCCATAAAAGCCAACTCGCTGAAGGTATGGGATAAAATGGGTATGAAGTCGTCTAGATCGTTCTCTTACTGCCTCACGACGACGACAATGTAATAAAGTATACTGCAAAATGAAAAAAAAAAATTGTCAATTTATTTTATCACTAATGTAAGCAATAATCAAATAATAAATATATTAAATACATACCAATCCCTCTTCCCAAATTTGCTTGGAAATGTGTTTATCCTGTCTAGTCAACACAGAGGGGTCATTAGGACCCGGATCCATCACAAAACGGCGAGGCTCCAAAATGACAACTACTGCAACCATCAAATCGAAGCAGTGTTATAAACATGATCAAGATTATTGTAGTGGATTTTTCAACTTTCTTTTCATTGCAAAGAAATACCAATACACATACATATCCAAATACATTTCTTATTATTGCAAAGAAATATCAATGGACATTAAATGCTAATAAGAAGAGCACTCTCAAAAAAGTAATAAGCTTATTATGTAAACAAGAATGATGAAAAGTTTAATACAAGTCATCAAGAAGGCCATATACTATTGGAGTGGGATGCAGTAGAGTAAAAACAAGGAATTAGTTCAACTAATGGACATGAGAGTGATGAGACAACTGGATGCATTTGATATTTTTTAGATAAGTAACTGGACAAATTTTATCAAATGATACAATTGCATGACGATTTTTAAGATACTATAAGCCTAGCCATGGTTAGCAAACTATGATCACATACACACTTGAGGTCCATTGTGAAAAGGTGATTTTTAAGCTTAAAAATTTGATCATTACGTGCTTTTCGGTTTTTACCAAACGTGCTAAAAAGCACGTTTTGAGGTTGACGCACGGGCACCTAAAGGCTTTGTATGTAGAACTATGGATCACAAGCCAAAGGGTCCATGGTTTCAAGAACTAGTAGAGAGAGAAAGGGAGAAATAGAAGAAAAACAAATAGATAATATATATATATATATATATATATAACATCTCTATAAATAACATCTCCTATATCTTAGAACCTTGGTTTTCATAACAAATAATAAATATATAACTAGTAGAGAGAGAAAGGGAGAAATAAAAGCATAATATATAAATAACATCTCCTATATCGTAGAACCTTGGTGCTGCTCATAACAAATAAATAAATATATAAGAACAATTAATTTTCACATTGTTATTATTATTTTTAGCAAAAAAAAAAAAATATTATTAGTATTATTATATATAACTTTTCAACACCTATATTGGACAAATGTTTCAAATGGAAATTAGGTTTCAAGATGTGATGTTGGTTTTGCCTTAGATAAGATATTATTGGGGAATCAAGATAAAAAATAAACCACCAACGCAAATTATGACTCATCACTATAATTCAAAGAAGAAAAGAATATGCAAGAAAATCACAACCAGATCAAGATCAAGATCCCTAAAATTCATATCTAGAGTTGCTTGTAGAAGAGAAAGGAGTGG
>BKZX01021204.1:13242-34024 GCA_014362285.1 Fagus crenata
AGAACATATTTTATAGATATTTATGAGATATTTTGTGGACCAATCATGTTTACCAAGTTGTAAAATGTATGTGTTGTGGGCTGTAAAGTAGAGATCAAATTCAACTTTTCTTCCTCTTTTATTTTTAACCATATATTTGTCTTAATTAATATTTTTCCCCAAAAGAAACCAATATTTTTTTTGGATAAAGATTAAAATTGTTTGGGGGAAAGTTATAATAATAATAAAAAACCCTCTATGTATTTCCGTCGACCAACTTAATGAGGCAGCTTTATCTCATTAAGCTTGATGAGTCCACCGTCCAAGGGACGGACGACGTTTTCCCCTTCGTCTGCCACGACGACCTCAACACCATGACGACTACATAATATCGTCCTTATCCTAAGCTTGTGACCTCCCTTAAACCTGTCCATCAAAGAATGACTTGGACTGACGGACGACAATCAATAAACCGTCCATCTTTGACGAGCATAGTTAAGGATGACCTTAATCACCATCCTTGACACATCCCCCCACGGTTCATTAAAGAATACACTCCATAAACGTAATTGAATGCTAGAAGCGTTATGCTCCCATTAATGACAATATCCCCGAGATATTGTAACTGTCTTCATAAAGACTCTCATTCAAGTCCAATTAAGGAGGGGATTAAAGAAGGCCCAACGGCTAATTTCTGGGAGACCTATATAAACCTCCCATCAGAAAGACACAAAGTACGCACACTATTAGCTTAAACACTTTTACTTATCTGTTAATCACTCTCCCCCAAATCTCTAACAAAGGCATCGGAGGAATTTTGGCCGGCACCCCACCGGTGTTTTCCTATCGTCGTCGCTGTTTTTCTTTGTTTCAGGTCTTCCATCAGGGAAAGTATCATCTGGACGACCGTGCTGATTTTACACATCATCAGTTGACGTCGTCTGTGGGAACGAGTTGCTTCTAGCCATTTCGTTTCTCTACCAGAAAAACTAAAAGCGGTCGATTCGAATAGCTTTTCCCTCATGGAAGCAGGAAACACCAGCGCCCAACCCTTGAGTGCCTCGGAGAGGCAAATGCAGGCCCTCACCGCCAACATCCAAGAACTGGCACGGCAGAGTGCTGCCGATCGCAGAGAGATACAGGAGTTGGCTAGACAGAACCAAGAACTCATGGCCCTCCTTCGATCAAGGGTAGAAATTCCCAGCCCCGGTCAGGGCCAAAATGGTGAAGAAATTCCTCGCAATGAAGCAGGAAGGAATCAGAATCAAAATCAAAATCAGAATGACGAAGGAAGTTCTGCCAACCAGAATCGAGAGCCCTATCCAAGTCAGGTGGCGGATCCCACCAGGTCTGCAACAGATGCCAGAGCTGCCAAACTCAAGGAAGAGCTGAAAGAGATGAGGGAGCAAATGAAAGAGATGAAGAGCCAGGTCAAGGCAAAGGCGGCCAAAAACCTCGATATGCTCGTCCATCGCTCCGAGTCTCCTTTCACCAAGAGGATAGACGATTACCCTCTTCCAGCGAAGTTCAAGGTCCCTCAGCTAGAGACGTTTGACGGGTTCAAAGACCCACTTGATTACCTGGACTCTTTCAGAACAATCATGCGTCTTCACAGCGTGTCGGACGAGATAATGTGTCACACCTTCCCGACGAACCTCAGAGGCTCGGCAAGAACCTGGTTCAACCAACTGGAAACGGGGTCCATAGACACATTCGCTTAGTTGAGCAGGGCCTTCATAGATAACTTCATTGGAGGACAAAGGTCAGCCCGTCCAGCAAACTACCTCCTTAACATACAGCAGAGAGAAGGAGAATCCTTAAGGTCCTATGTGCAACAGTTCAATAAGGAAGCGGTCCAGATCGACGAGCCGAACGAATACGTCGCCCTCACTGTATTCAACGCTGGCCTCCTCAAAGGAGATTTCCTCTTCCAGCTGTGCAAGGACCCACCAAAGTCAATGTCAGAACTGATGTACGAGGCCCAGAAGTTCATAAATGCGGAAGATGCATTCGAGGCCCGAGACAAGTTCCTCAACAAAAAGAGGAAAGAGCCAGAAGATCGACGATTCGATTCGTCCAGGAATAAGTCTTCTAAGCAAGACTATCCAAAGATCGAGAGGAAGAACATAAGCTCGTCCAACCGACGAGAAGAACGACCCAGGGGCTTCACGCCCCTGAACATGTCCATCGACCAGGTCTTGTTACAGATTTAGGACAATCCAGATATCAGGTGGCCAGGGAAGCTTTGTTCGGACCCGGCAAAGAGATCTAAGGACCTCTACTGTCGCTTCCACCGAGACCACGGTCACACCACCGAAGACTGCTTTGCCTTAAAGCAGCAGATAGATGCCCTGATTAGGCAAGGGAAGCTGGGAAAATTCGTGCGACAAGACAAACCAGAAATCCGTCCCAAACCTCGTCCACCCAGGCAGGACGAGAATAAGGACCGCCAGGAAAACCGCCCCTGGGATATCATAGGCGAAATACGTACTATCGTAGGAGGCCTGGCATCCGGAGGTGCCTCGCGGTCGTCCAGGAAAGCATATGCTCGGCAGGCCCATAACATCCTGGTCACTCAAAGGTCACGGAAGAGTTTGAAGATGGATGACCAACTGATCTCGTTTAGTGAAGACGACGCAAGAAACATCCACCACCCACATGACGACGCTCTTGTCGTCACATTGACCATCGCAGGATTCATCACCAGACGAGTGCTCATTGATAATGGAAGTTCCGCTGACATCATATACCTCCCAGCATATCAACAGATGAAGATAAACAAGGAGCAGCTGAAACCTATTGATATTCCCCTCGTGGGATTCACGGGTGACAAAGTCAAGCCCTTGGGAGTGGTTTCCCTCATTATCGAAGCCGGGACGTACCCGAAACAAGTGAGAACCTTGGTAGAGTTCCTTGTGGTCGACTGCCCCCCAGCCTATAACGTCATAATCGGTCGTCCAACCCTCAACAAGCTTAAGGCAGTCACTTCAACCTACCATCTCCTTGTCCGATTCCCCACGGAACATGGCATAGGAGAACTCAAAGGAAACCAGGCAACGGCGAGGGAATGCTATTTCGCATCCCTCGGCCCAGAAGCAAAACATCAGACAATGAAGATTGACGAGGGACACAGGCTCGTCGAACCCACAGAAGAGTTAGAGGTAATAGTGTTGGACGACGATGAGCCGCACAAAACCACCAGCATTGGGACAAAGATGGACGGAACAATGAAGGAAGCCATGATCAATTTCCTGAAGAGTAACCTGGATGTCTTTGCCTGGACGCACGACGACATGCCAGGCATTGACCCAGCAACAATCTGCCACAAGTTGAACGTAAACCCGTCCATTCGGCCTATAAAACAGAAGAGACGAGTATTCGCCCCTGATAGAAATCAGGCGATTTCTGACGAAGTAGAGAAGCTTCTGACGGCCGGGTTCATCAGAGAGGTTTTTTACCCCGACTGGCTAGCCAACGTCGTCATGGTGAAGAAGGCCAACGGCAAATGGAGAATGTGCGTAGACTTCACAGACCTTAACAAGGCCTGCCCAAAAGACAGCTTCCCCCTACCTCGGATAGACCAGCTGGTAGACTCAACCGCAGGACACAGGTTGTTAACCTTCATGGACGCCTTCTCCGGGTACAACCAGATCATGATGGATGACGTTGACCAAGAGAAGACTTCCTTCATCACAAGCAAAGGACTCTTCTGCTACAAAGTCATGCCGTTCGGGTTGAAGAACGCTGGGGCCACCTACCAGCAACTGATGAACAGGATGTTCCACCACCAGATCGGACGAAACGTAGAGGTGTACGTCGACGATATGTTGGTAAAAACGAAAGACGAAGTAAATCACTTGGAGGATCTGAAAGAAACATTCGAGACTCTCCGCCGATATCGCATGAAACTCAACCCGAGTAAATGTGTCTTCGGCGTCTCGTCCGGAAAATTCCTAGGGTTGATGGTCTCCCAGAGAGGAATAGAGGCCAACCCAGACAAAATAAAAGCCGTGCTAGAGATGACACCTCCAAAGACGATCAAAGAGGTACAAAGCGTTACGGGAAGAGTGGCTGCACTCAACCGCTTCGTCTCACGGGCTACTGAAAAGTGCCTTCCCTTCTTCAAGACGCTGAGAAAGGCATTCATCTGGACGGACGAGTGCCAGAAATCTTTCGAAGAACTCAAGATGTACCTGACGTCTCCACCTTTGCTGAGCCCTTCCTAACAAGGCGAAGCCCTCTCCTTGTACCGAGCGGTTTCCCCGACGGCTGTCAGCTTAGCCCTCATCAGGGAAGACGGGGGCACCCAGCTGCCAGTGTACTACACCAGCAAAGCCTTCCAGGGAGCAGAAGAAAGATATCCAACAATGGAGAAACTGGCACTAGCTCTCGTCATCGCTGCCAGGAAACTGCGACCATACTTCCAGTCTCACAAAATAATCGTCCTTACGAACCACCCTCTCCGTAAGGCGATGAATGAGCCCGACACAGCTGGATGACTGATCCAATGGGCCATAGAATTGAGCGAGTTTGACATTGAGTACCACCCAAGACAGGCTATCAAGGCACAAGCCCTAGCTGACTTCATAGCTAAGTTCACAGTGACAGAAGAAGAACCATCAGAAGTGAAACCGGATGAAGATTGGGAAATCGAAATCGACGGGACGTCCGTCAAGGGGGCAGGAGGTGTCGGAATCGTCTTCAAGACACCTAAAGGGCATCTACTCAAACACTCCACCCGACTCCAATATCCAACCACAAACAACGAAGCAAAGTACGAGGCCCTGCTAACCGGCCTGCGTATAGCTAAAGAACTGGGGGCAAACAGGCTCAGGATCCAAAGCGACTCACAACTGATAGTAGGCAGGTCAACAGTGAGTATGAAGCAAGAGAAGATAGAATGACAAAATACCTCAAGCTCATCAGAAATGCCATGAAGTGGTTCGATGAAGTTATACTCGTCCAAGTGCCCCGCGAGCAGAATACAGAGGCCAACGCCTTGGCAAAGCTAGCCTCTTCTGATGAAGCAACAGACCAGCACATCGAAGTTCAATACTCGCCAAGCCACCTGGAAGAAGAAGTAAGCCCCATCGACGTTAGCAACTCCTGGATGACACCCATCATCAACTACCTAGAAGACGAAACACTTCCATCAGACCCAGTCGAAGACAGAAAGCTGAAAGTCCGGTCCACAAGGTTCATCCTGATATAAGGCGTTTTATACAAAAGAGGCTTCTCACTCCTATATTTACGCTGCTTGGATAAAGCGGAGGCCAACTACGTGATGAGAGAGGTTCACGAAGGGATTTGCGGCAATCACTCAGGTGCACGCTCCTTAATGCATAAACTCGTCCGAGCTGGATACTATTGGCCGACGATGCAGAAGGACGCGGTCTCCTACACTCATGCTTGTGACAAGTGCCAAAGATTCGGAAACCTCATCCACTCACCACCGGAGACACTAACCCCAATGACGGTACCTTGGCCGTTCGCCTAATGAGGTCTGGACATCATTGGACCCCTTCCTGTCGGACGAAGGCAGCTGAAATTCCTAGTCGTGGGGATAGACTATTTCACGAAGTGGGTAGAAGCTGAACCACTCGCTACGATCATAGAAAGGAACATAAGAGGATTCGTGTGGAAGGTAATCATATGCAGGTTTGGAATACCCAGAACTTTTATATCAGACAACGGACGACAGTTCGACAATTCGCCTTTCCGAGAATTCTGTGAAGAACTTGGCATACACAACCACTACTCATCCCCAGGTCACCCGCAGGCCAACGGACAGGTGGAAGTTACAAATCGATCCTTGCTCAAGATGATCAAGACTCGACTTGAGGGGGCAAAGGGACTATGGCCTGAAGAGTTTCCAAATATCCTGTGGGCATACAGGAGAACAGCAAGAACTCCCACAGGAGAAACTCCCTTTCGACTGACGTACGGTACCGAAGCCGTCATACCAGTAGAAATCGGACTCACTACCTGGAGGACGAACCACTATGACGAAGGAAGCAACGACGTTCAATTACGATCAAACTTAGATCTGGTTGACGAGGTTCGAGACCAAGCTGAAACCAGGACCAGGGTCTACCAACAGAGGATGGCCCGCTACTACGACAGACGAGTGAAGCACAGGGAATTCAAAGTTGGGGACTTAGTGCTGAGAAAAGTGACCCTCGCAACAAAGGACCCCACCTAGGGAAAGCTGGGACCCACGTGGGGAGGACCGTACAGGGTTGTCAAGTTCCACAGAAGAGACACTTATCATCTGGAGAAGCTGGACGGGAATGCACTACCTCACCCTTGGAACGCCGAGCATCTGAAAAAGTATTACCAGTAAGGCAGCATTTACACCATTTACATGTATTTCTTTGCTCATATGATTCGAAATTTCCCTTGTACTTGTTTTTCAAATAAACTGACGAAATGCTAAGTTGCTCAAAGCACAACCATTCGGTCCCCTATTCTCCGATAAAAAAGTATGGACGACCTTAACCGCTTGAACAAAACAACAAGCATAAGGACGACCCTAAACACTTGAACAAAACAACAAGTGTCGACGTACCTTAACCGCTTGAACAAAACAACAAGCGTAAGGACGACCCTAAACACTTGAACAAAACAACAAGTGTCGACGTCCCTTAACCGCTTGAGCAAAACAACAAGCGTAAGGACGACCTAAACACTTGAACAAAACAACAAGTGTCCACGTCCCTTAACCGCTTGAACAAAACAACAAGCGTAAGGACGACCCTAAACACTTGAACAAAACAACAAGTGTCAACGTCCCTTAACTGCTTGAACAAAACAACAAGCGTAAGGACGACCCTAAACACTTAAACAAAACAACAAGTGTCAACGTCCCTTAACCGCTTGAACAAAACAACAAGCGTAAGGACGACCCTAAACACTTGAACAAAACAACAAGTGTCAACGTCCCTTAACCGCTTGAACAAAACAACAAGCGTAAGGACGACCCTAAACACTTGGATGAAACAACCAGTGGCAAAGTTCCTAAAGTTGTGTGTTTAGATGACCTCAAACACTTGGACAAAATAACCAGCGTCAAGGTCCCTAAACACATATACAGACGCACATGTTTGGACGACAGAAAACACCAAGCATCAATGTCCCCAAGCGTATGTACAAAAGCACACGTAAGGATGCCCTTAAACACTTGAACAAAACAACAAGTGTTTAGATATATTAAGAAACAGGTGCAATAAAAAACAGTTGGATAGATGATCATTGGTCAGAGAAAACAAGCATTCACAGGTAAATGCAATAAAAAACAGTTAAGATATATTAAGAAAAGTATGAAGACGTCACAATTTCCCCAAACCAGGGCATTGTAGCATCACAACATTGTTTCAAAATTAAAAAGCTTCAAAACGGGCCCCACCAAAAATACTTGTCTAAAACATTTACAAAAGTTAAAAAAAATTTAAGAAGCTATGTCGTCGTCCAGCTGAGGATCAGCTGATGTAGTCCCTCCATCCACCTCCTCAACAGGCATCACTGACTCGTCATACTCAAACGGCTGGAAGGCTTCAAAATCAAGGTCGAGATACTTTTCCTTCGCCTGCCTCTTCAACAAGCTAAACCCGGTAAGGAAGTACTTGGTGTTATTGTCGTCATAAGTCTCTGACGACTTGAATTCCTCCACCGTCGATACCTTGATCGCCTCCATCTGGGATGTCAGTTTCTCCAGCCGTTCGTCAGCACTCCTTCGTCTAGCCATCTCCTTCTTCAACTCCTCCTCCTTGACCGCCATCTCCACCTTAAGTGACGCCATCTCGCCCATGACCCTATCCCTATCTAGGGTCAACTCGTTGACGAGCGCCGTCAGCCTTTGGTTTGCCTGAGCAGCCTCAGATAATTGAACCTTGTGCTTCACCAGGGCCTCCTCCCACTGAAGGCAACGGTTGGCGATCACCGTGAGTTCAGTTAAGCCCTAGACAACAAGACAAATGGTTAGTCTCGGAAGAACATGACGAAGGAATGAGTGAGAAGAAGAAAAGGACCATACCTTCATCAGAGAGTGAACACCAGCCACCTTGATGACGTCAGTATTCACTTTGTCATACTCACTGACGTCATCCTTCGTCACCACGGTCTTTGCCCTCCTCGAGGCCAAAAAAGCGTCCCGAGGCAGCGTCGGCACCTTTTCAATAGTCTTGCTCGACGATGGGGCGCTGGGGACCTCGATCACCTCAACGGACGGCGCTGAAACAGGTTCTGGTATAGACGGCTTCGGGGCAGGAGGAGGAGGGAGGCTTCTCTCGTCCATCACCTTCTTGGATGACGAGTCAGTCTTTCTTTTCTTACCCAGAGTAAGTGGAGCCTCGTCCTGCTGGCTCATCATCTTCCTTAACTTTTCCCTGTTGAGCTTAGTAGTCTCCATCCCTACGAAACGAAATAAAGACACCGTCAGACAAGCGTCGTCCGACGGACGAAGCTCTTCTGATTAATTTCCTGCAATGACAGAACAGCCTCACTCGGTTCGGGGCTGAACGAGTAGAGAGCGAGAAGCTCGGGGCGTACGAAGTGCTTGAAATGATGCTCAGTGTGGTGCAACACTCGAAGCACCCTGTTATGACCGTCCGAGTCCAACTTTGGTCGTTTAAGCGCTGCCAAGAAGAAAAGACGACGTCAAAAACAAATTACAAGAACACCTTGTAAAAACTTAAAGCATGCGAAGAAACACACACACACCAGAGAATGAAGGCACGCCCCATTCTAAATGGACAGGGATGAAATGGTTGTCCTTCTCACAAGAAAGGCCCTCCTAGTTATCTCCACACATGAAGACGTAGTCGTCCTTCCACTCCCGGTTGGACGATGGGGTACCAACTACTAACTTGAGGCCTCTTTGTCGCATGTTCAGAGACCAGAACCCCGGAGAAATAGTGGCTCGGAGAGAAAAAACACACCAGAGGGAGAAAAGCCAAAGGAATTAAAATGAAACAAAATGAAAAATTTTCTTTCATTTTAAACATTCAAAACCGTGGCAGACGAAACAAAGCGCCCCTTCGTGATGCGTGCCCAACGAGCAAACGACATGTGTCAAAAAACTGACTGAACCGCCTCTTCACCATTTAATACCTCGATTTTATTTTCGGTGACGCGCTTCTCGAAAAGGATATTGCCCTAAACTCGCGCCAAAAACCTATAGGTATTCCATCTGTCGTCCATAACGGAGCCACAACGGAATAGGGGGCATCTGACGAGTCCACCGTGCAAGGGACGGACGACGTTTTCCCCTTCGTCTGCCACGACGACCTCAACACCATGACGACTACATAATATCGTCCTTATCCTGAGCTCGTGACCTCCCTTAAACCTGTACATCAAAGAATGACTTGGATTGACGGACGACAATCAATAAACAGTCCATCTTTGACGAGCATAGTTAAGGACGACATTAATCACCATCCTTGACACATCCCCCCACGGTTCATTAAAGAATACACTCCATAAACGTAATTGAATGCCAGAAGCGTTATGCTCCCATTAATGACAATATCCCCGAGATATTGTAACTGTCTTCATAAAGACTCTCATTCAAGTCCAATTAAGGAGGGGATTAAAGAAGGCCCAACGGCTAATTTCTGGGAGACCTATATAAACCTCCCATCAGAAAGACACCAGGTACGCACACTATTAGCCTAAACACTTTTACTTATCTGTTAATCACTCTCCCCCAAATCTCTAACAAAGACATCGGAGGAATTTTGGCCGGCACCCCACCGGTGTTTTCCTACCATCGTCGCTGTTTTTCTTTGTTTCAGGTCTTCCATCAGGGAAAGCATCATCTGGACAACCGTGCTGATTTTACACATCATCAAAGCTCATGCATGCATGGTCTCGTAATACTTCAAACCAATCATTGAAAAGTCTTGTATAAGAGCACCGACACTTACAAGTTACAAGTCATGTGTCTCAATTCAAATACTTTTCTCCTTTATTGATTACATCACATAAGTGATAAGTTGGCTTTTTGTTGATATTCTAATTTGAAAGAATCTCTTTTATGTGTTACCGACTTACCACTACAACACAATCCCAATTATTGAACTTACGGATGAAACTAAGGAACACTATGCGAGCCACATACTACTCTGCAAAGCAAGGGCCCTACCTCATAAAATTGAGAGAGGTTCTTTACATTCAATAATAACTGTATGATGATATTATATATATCATACTTTGTGCGCCTTGCAAGCAAAGCTCGTGGAATAAGAAAAACTACAACCTACTCGATCAGTGGAGCAGATGATGGCAAGGCTTCTTCCTTACATTAGCTTTGTAGTGTTGTTGTTAGTTATGTGCATGGCAGCACAAGCAGGGACAGGGCGTACCCCTGATGATGAAGGTGAGCAAGTCTTTCCTCTTCTTTCTATCTTTAATTCTGTATATTTCTACTTCAATTCATTCAGAGTTAATTCAAACCAGTGGAAATGAACATCTATACATTCAGCAGTACTTAAAATTCAATAAATATAGGCAATATTAATTTTTTACTAAATTAATACTGAAAAAATAAAACTAACGTCTATTTTGTGTTAACAATAAATAAATAATTGAAAAGATACAATAATTATTTTGTAATACATTTCAAATTAATCATCTATCAAGATGTAACTTGATTTTTTTTTTTTTTAATCTTGAAAAATCACCCATGATTGATTTTGTACTAAATTTTGCAATAATTTATTTTGACTCAAAATTCATAAGCTATCCTAAATTTTTGTACATAAACAAAATTATATTGTCATATCCTACCTAATTCCAAACCAAAAAAAATAAAGCAAGCCTTGAGAATAACAAAAAAGCAAAAGTTGAATTTGATGACTACGATAATGAGAGAAAAACATAACTTTGAAAAGAAAATAAAAAATTGACATGTAAAACGCTTTTAATTTTAATTTGACTTTATCAAAACTACTTCGAATTCTCACCAAAAAAGAAGAAGAAAGAAGATGATTTCAAAATTTAATTTGTTTCCTATTATCTTAGCTTCCACCCAAAACATACATACATAAGTAGCCTTCATTTTCTTCAATTTTTTTTTTTAAATTTTTATTCATATAATTAAAATTAGTAAATTAACTGAGGACGATATATAAAATAAAAGATAACGACAGAATATATTTTCCAATCCCAAAGTTTAAAATTTTTTTATTTAATTAGACATAATTATTAATACGATCGATGCTAATTAATTAAACTAATTCCAAAAAGAGGGAGAGATGAGGGATTAGGATGAGACCCTTTGTCCCAATTGATACTGTGGTAGCATTGAGGACCCAAGGTACTAATACCTAGTGGTTCATAGAAGAGTTGGCAACAATTCTTAAAGTGGTTAAAGCTTTTAATATGATAACATCACTTAAGTTTAAATATTTATTAACAAGAAAAGGGATTATAGGTATGGATTAGTTGGCTTTTTTCTATTTCTTTGAGTCTCTTTGGGCAAACTTAATTGTTAAGAGGAAATTCTGTGTAATTTTTAAAAAATTCAACTTCAAAAGTTCATTGTAACACACAAAGTTTAATAGTAAAGTTGTAATGATTAAGGGTTTTCGGCTTTAGACATAATTCTCTCTCTGTTTTCTTTATTTTATTTTTCATATATTTTATCATTATATCATAACCATGTCTTTGATTTCCCAACATAGTATCAAAGTTAATATGTGTTATATTTTGTAATATGAAATCAGAGTAAGTAAATCACCAAGAATGTGTTGTTGTCACGATAAGGAATAGATCAAGATGTATCTTATAGAGTGGCTAACAATACTGATGGATAAAAGTATATGAGAAAATTGAGAGAGAAAAAAGAAAGAAAGCAAAAACAAGTAGGCCCAATAAAAAAGCCCAATCGATAATTCCGTGGTTCCCACTACCAAGGCATAGCAAATTCCTATTATTGACAATTATATTGCAGTGAAAGCCCTTCGTGAAATAGCTGCACAAGTAGGAAAGAGAGACTGGAATTTCAATGTGGACCCATGCATTAACGAGTCAAGTTGGGCAACGTCACAATTGAATTCGAGGCCACTCTACAACAATTCTATCATCTGCAATTGCTCTCATGGTGTATGCCACGTCGTTCAATTGTAAGTACAACTTTCATTTTGCTATACACTATTGGTAGGCACCACTGTACAACTTTCATGTCGTTCAAGAGCAAGCTTAGGAGCTACATGTCGTTTTATTACTGTTATGATTAAAAACAAATATAATTCAACTCAGTAGGTTGACTTATAATTTAGGACATGGTACTTCTGTTACCACTGTGTAACGGCTAACATAGGCTATTAGTTTAGGTACAAACTAACTATGTAGCAACTAATAAGAACATCCACATATATTATTTAAACAAGTTATATAATTTATTAAAAATAGGTAATGTGACCTGAATGATTTTATTAGTTACCATATAGTTGATTTGTAGCTAAACTCTCTCCATAACTTAACGGAAAGAGAAGTTGTGAAATTGAAATGCTCTATATTGTATAGTTGTAGATTGCCAATCAAATTGAACAAAATAAATAAATAAATAGAAAATTTTTACATAATAGCTACAACAAGACTGGCCTATTAATACTTTTGATATCACAGTATGTTGGAGAATAGAGAATCATGATTGAATAAAAGAATTTAATTTTAGTTAAAAAAATGCCTTAGGGACAAGAACTAGAAGTGTTAAAATTGGAGCATCCAACCTCAAAACTAATTGGTGATTGATGGAGAGGCCCCAAGATCTTATATATAGAGATTCAAGGTTTTAAATGTCTGATGTGGGACTTTGTTTCTCAACAAGAAGAGACCACATATTGGTTAATTGTAAATATCCTTGTTACACAGGTTTCTTAAAGGGCAGGATCTTGCCGGTGAGCTTCCACCATCTCTGGTGAAGCTACCCTACCTAAAGACAATGTAAGAAGACTACCCATTACTTGTTTTACTAATTAGCATTTGAAAATTGGTTTTTAAGCATCTCATTGCACAATTTCCTCTTGATTGTAGTGATTTCACTCGTAACTACCTAAGTGGTAATATACCCCGCGAATGGGCTTCTACAAAGTTGGAATATCTGTAAGTGACTTCTCAGTTCATGTCCAAGATTAGCTAATAAATTCTCATTCTCATTTAATTAAATGAATTTACAGGTCCATCATTGTGAACAACTTATCAGGACCAATTCCAAGCTTCTTGGGAAACATTACCACACTTGTATATATGTATGCTCTTATTGTATCTTTCTTTCTCACCAATCATATACACAGTAAAATTATGTCATACTTAAATTTTGTCTGGCCGGCTTTATTATTTAAGAACACATTATATATTCAGGAGCCTAGAGAGCAATCTGTTTTCAGGAGCTGTTCCCCCTGAGCTTGGAAAGTTGGTAAACTTGGAGAGACTGTGAGTGTTTCTTTGTTTTCTTTTATTTAAATTTTCCAATCAGATTTTATTACTCAATTCTAAATGCTTAATCCCTTAACACTTGAAATGGTCTGAACTTTTCTTTTGGTGACTGCAGCTTTCTTAGTGCTAACAATCTCACTGGAGACTTGCCGGTTGCTCTTACTAAACTGACCAAATTAACGGAACTGTAAGGGGTTGTAACTTTTTCCTTAGCTGATACTATTTTTAGTATTTTCCTTGAAAATATTCATCAGGCTTGTATTTTGTTCAATGTTTTTTATATGTTGGGACTTATGCAGTAGAATTAGCAGTAACAACTTCACTGGAAGAATGCCTGATTTTTTTCGAAGTTGGAAACATCTTGAGAAATTGTACGTGTTTCTTTTCCTACATTTTTATCTAAATCTCTTTAATGTAAAGCTTTCAGGTGTGATTTTAATCCATTTGAATTGTGTTGTTAACAGAGAGATCCAAGCTAGTGGCTTTGAGGGACCCATTCCTTCTAGCATTTCTATCTTGAGTAATTTAACTGAGCTGTGAGTTCTGCCTTCTATGTTAACAGTTCTTGAGTTGCATAATCTCTAGGATACGTTCATGTGATTTTTAAACTAATGAAATTTAATACTGAAGAACTAACAGTTATTGATGGTGCAACTCTATGTAGAAGGATCAGTGACTTAGTTGGAGAGGGTACAAAATTTCCAAACTTAAGTAGCATGACAGGCATGAAAAACTTGTAAGTCATTCTTTTGTTGTACAGGCTATGAATTGGAATGATACAAAATTTATAGCAGTATCACTTACCTGAAGTTTATTTACATTGCAGGATGTTGAGGAGCTGTAATCTCTTTGGACCAATTCCTCCAAATATATCAGTCATGACTCAACTCAAAAATTTGTAGTTCTCATGTCCTTTTATTTTATTTTATTTTTTTGCCTCTTTTACTAAAAATGAGTTAACTGAAGACCCTAGAAATTTGGATAGAACACGGCCAATTATCCCCATTATTTATTATAGATATCTATATCATTCATACATAAGAAAGTTCGAATCATTTGTACTATAAGTAGTTTTTAATGTACAGAAGTTTACTGACTTCAACTTTTGACTATACTTTATTTCCTAGAACATCTAGCAAGTAATTATTTCAATAAAAAATTTGGCATTACCTTTTAAAATTGGAAACTTAAGCTAAAAATGGTTACTTTCTGACTGAGGTGTATTATCGGAGCAACCTTTTTTTTTTTTTTTAGAAAGTTTTTTGGAAATGTCATTCTTCTAAAAGGTATAGAATAATTATATGCATTTGTAGTTTTTTTTTTTTTTTTTTAGAAAAGACTGAATAGATTTTATTAATGACAGAAATCAGACTGAATAACAGACCACAACTCCGGAGGAACAGACTTCATCCAAGTTTCATAATCTAGAACATTACAAGCCCGTCTAGCGAGAGCATGGGCTACTTGATTAGACTGCCATCTAGTATGACTAAAAACACAAACTTCCATCTGAGCTGCTAAACGCTGGACATCAGCAACTAGGTGACCGTAGGACGTCAATGAGCTCCCCCACCTGCTGGCCGCCCTCACCACAATCTCGGAATCCCCCTCCATGACTACTGAGCGAAACCCCATCTCAATTTCCAGTAAGAGAGCACGGCAGAGTGCCAAGACCTCCATTAAGATGCTCGAGCCTGGGTAGGGAATTTTTTGACTAAGATAGATCATTGGGAGACCCCGATCATTCCGAATAATCACTCCTATCCCACCTTTGTTTGCTTCAGAAAAAACCGCCCCGTCATAATTAACCTTCAAGCACCCAGGAGGCGGAGGAGACCAAAGTGGATGAGTCTTCGGAGTTGTTTGGATGGGTCCACTGCTCCGGAGCGCAGTAAACTCCTCCACTCTATCATTAACCCCTTGATTGATCCCCTCCAAAGTCCCCCCACTCTGCTGCAGCCGCTTCTTATTTCGAACGTGCCAAATCAACCACGCTAGAGAACCAAATAGAGCTGATTCACGCTTTGAACAGCTAGATAAAACAGTGGATATTAAATCTGTGAAATCCAGGAATGTTTGTGATAACAGAGGCCCCAACCAGCTTTCCTTGGACCAAACGGACACTAACTCCGGACAAGACCACAGTGCATGCAGAGCATCTTCAACCCCAGTTCTACATTGATCACAAATCGGCTTGGGCAGCACGTTCCTCTTCCATAGAGCAATCTTTGTGGGCAGGGCTCCACTGCATGCTCTCCATAAAAAGTTACAAACTGATGGGGTCAGAGAGAGGCCCCAAATAGACTTCCATAACATCCCCGCCTGAGCTGAAGAAGAACATCCTGAGAGAGCAGAGCCTTCTTCACAAAGAAGAAGGTGGTACGTAGATCGGACTGAGAAAACACCATCTGGAGAATCAAACCAAATAATAGTATCCGGAGTCCCACACACACTGAGTGGAAGACATTCTATAGCCTCCACTTCAAACGGAAGGAGGAAAAGCTTGATCTCTGAAGTATTCCACGTCCAAGTTACAGGATCAATAATCTTTGAAACCGTGTAATCCACCATCCGGCTCGGACAAGGCGAGATCAGATTTGGCAAGTTGGGATCCAAGAGCCACTTATCACCCCAAATCTTCACCTTAGCACCATCACCAATTCTCCAACACAAACCACCCGGAAAATGCTATTCCTTGCATAAGAACCACGAGGATTCACCTTTGCATCCAAAATAGAGCCCGTAGGGAAAAATTTTCCTTTGAACACCTTGTAGAGTAAAGAGTGTTCTTCATGGAGAAGCCCCACACCTGCTTGCCCAAGAGAGTAGTGTTGAATTTCTGAAGTTCACGGAAACCCATCCCACCCCCCAGTTTGGGTTGGCATAATTTCTTCCAGCTAACCCAACAGATTTTCCTCTTATCTTCTCCATGGCCCCACCAAAAACGGCGCATAAGCCCCTCCAATTCATGACAAAGACAGTCTGGGAGCCGAAAACAACTCATTGCATAGGTCGGAATATACCCCACCACGGCCTTTAGCAGAACCTCACACCCCGCCTGAGACAAGAGGCGTTCCTTCCACCCTTGTAATTTTGACCAAACCCGTTCTTTGATATAAGCAAAGCTCTGTAACTTTGAGCGACCCATAAATGATGGCAAGCCCAAATATGTCTCATAAGAGCGAAGAACTGGTACCTGAAGGAAAAGCTTGATAGCTTCTTTGTCCATCAACGAAGTGGATTTGCTAAAAAATAAAGTGGTCTTTTCTCTATTGATCTTCTGACCTGATGCCACCTCATATGTGTGTACAATGTCCAGAACCTGTTGACATTCATGAACATTTGCTCTGCAAAAAAGCAAACTATCATTTACAAAAAAAAAGAGAAAATTTCGGGTTGGATCTGCTAATAGATACCCCATGGATTGCTCCAAAGAGAGCAGTTGACTTTAGAAGACCATGGAGACTTTCAGTGCATAAAAGGAATAGGTACGGAGACAGTGGATC
This sequence comes from Fagus crenata, assembly GCA_014362285.1. Lineage (NCBI taxonomy): Eukaryota > Viridiplantae > Streptophyta > Magnoliopsida > Fagales > Fagaceae > Fagus > Fagus crenata. The sequence continues at coordinate 30,168 of BKZX01021204.1, forward strand.
TCCTCTTCAAAGACCTCGAGAAGGGCGGAAAAAACCATGGGGCTCCCCATTAATCAAGATTGAGTAAGATCTGTAAGCACTCAGCTATTAAATTAATAACTCTGTGATGAAAACCCATCTGGTGCATAATTGCCAGTAGATATTGCTATTCAACCCTATCATAAGCCTTAGACATGTCCAGTTTCAAGGCCATACTGCCCTTTCTCCCATGCATGTGGTGCTTCATATGATGAAGTGTCTCAAAAGAAACTAATATATTATCCGTTATAAGCTTGCCTAGAACAAAAGCACTCTGAGTGTCGGAAATCACATGAGGCATAATAAGCTTAAGTCTATTGGCTATCACCTTGGAAATGATTTTATATACCACATTACAAAGGCTAATAGGACGAAACTCAGTAATACTCTCTGGGCTTTTTACCTTTGGTATCAATGTAATATATGTGTGATTGATGACCTGTAAAATCTTACCAGAGTTTAAACTGGATAAAATAGTTGTTGTGACATCCCCTCCAATTAACGACCAAAAAGTATGATAAAATAATGGAGGCATACCGTCAGGGCTAGGCGCTTTTAGGGACGCCATTTGCTTGATGGCCTTCTCAACTTCCTTTACCATGTAATCCTGAGAAAGAGAGTTGTTCATATCCACAGTGACAGCCCGTGGGATATTGTTGGTGACCTACTAAATCTCTGTGGGCCCTGCAGTTTGGAAAAGGGTTTGGAAGTAATCCAAAGCAATCCAAGCTACTTGATCAGTTTGCTCACACCACTCACCACGCTCATCACGTAAGCCTAAGATAGCATTTCGGCGCCACCGCTGGGTCGCATGGCTATGGAAGAAACGCGTGTTGCGGTCCCCTTCACGGAGCTAGAGAGAGTGAGAGCATTGGCACCACATTGTTTCTTCTCTTAAGAGTAAGTGGCTAAGCTCATTCTGTAACATGACCACCTGGTGGTGGTCACCACCTTGCATGGAAAGGAGCTCGGCAGCTTGGAGTTGAGAGCGTTTGTCAGCCAACTGCCGGCGTACACTCCCAAAGCACTGACGACTCCAAGAACTCAGGCGGCGCCGGCAACGATTAACTCTATTCCACAGTTGCATCATGTGAGGGCCATCCGAATTTGACTTCCAAGCAACTTCCACAGTACTTCTACAACCTTCATCTGTTAACCACATGGATTCAAAGCGGAACAGTTTCTTTCTCGGAGTAATGCGAATCGAGATCGGGGACATCCACAAAGGCATATGATCCGAGAGAGTGCCTTGAATATGGTAAACTCGAGCTTCTTGAAATTTTAGTAACCACTCAGAGTAGCCACCATACGATCTAGACGAGCCCAGACTGTTGCACCATTTATACGATTATTGCACCACGTAAACTCAGGGCCATGAAAGCCCAAATCCTGGAAACCACAGTCGTCCAAGACATCCCTAAAAGCCTTCATTTGAGCATCGGGTCTGGGGCGTCCACCCCGCTTCTCTGATAAACTGACAAGCTCATTGAAATCCCCTACACAACACCAAGGTAAAGAGAACTGACGAGACAGGGTACGTAACATGTCCCAAGAGTGGCACCGATTATGGGTTTCAGGAGCTCCATAGAACCCCATGAACCTCCAAGCATCCGTGGTACCTTCATTAACAATAGTATCAATATGACAAAATGAGAAACTTTTGATAGTTAGCGCTAATTCACGCTTCCAGAACAAAACCATTCCCCCACCGCAATTCCGGCTTGGACAACCAATTTATTTGCGAAAGAGAGTTTACACCGAATCTTCTCAAGTTTATCGTCATCAAGCTATGTTTCAATCACAAACACGGCCTCGGGATCTTTGTTACGGACCAACTCTGTAAGTTCAACTCTGTAGTTTAGTTGGTCCACAACCTTCAGCCTACACCTCTTTGTTTTAGATCTACAGATTGTTCGCCTGGCAGCTGACATCTATGAATGATGCACACTTTGTTGGTCACACTGTGCAGCATTAACTTGACTAGATAAGAAACACAATGTAAATCCTCAAGTTGTTAATAAAATATGTTCTAAGCTATATCGTCACTTATTCAATCAAGATTTTTGGAGTTCTCTATCAATTGGTTGTTACAATTATTATTATTTTCAATTACATGCTTATTAGTAGTGGTTGTCTTACAAGTTTTTCTATATTGAGCTCTGCATTTATAAACCTTCTTTTCTGCCATTCTGACATCTGTATTGTTATTTTCTTGCAGAGATCTCAGCTTCAACAGATTGGTGGGAAAAGTTCCAGAGTTACGTCGCTTGGATTCCATGTAAGTTTTTGATGCAGGAAGCGTTAAGAAAATTAAACTTTTATTTAATTCTGGAAGTAAATTGTATTTTTATTGGTCCATTTGATTTATTTTAGGTTTAATTGTTAGTTAGGTAAATTAGTATTTTATATAATTTCTTACAGTCAAGAGTATTTTTGTAATTCAAGAATGGGGATTTCCCAAGTCATTTAGAATTAGGGTTTTCTCAGTCAGTTAGAATTAGGGTTTAGCTTTACTAGTCCGTGTGTGATTCTACTCCTACAGAGACTTCATTGATTAATAAAATTCTCATGGAATTTTTCCAATGGTCTAGTGTTGACTCCAACAAACCTTAGATGTAGACTCCTAAGTTCTCTTTTGCTTTATACTAACTTCTAATGGTATTGTACTGACTCTAGCCAACCTTAGGTGTAGACTCCTAGTTCTCTTTTACTTTGTACTGACTCCAAGCAAGATTTAGGTGTTGACTCCTAGGTTATCTATCTTTTTTTTTTCTTTTTTTGTTCTTCAATGTTGCTATTGCATCCGTTTTGGTTTTGTCCTACATTAGTTTTGGAATACGAGCTTGTTGTCCCTCATAAAATTTTGGTATTAAAGCTTGTTGTTTTGCGTCAGCTTCACAAACAAACCCTTAACCTAGTTCAAATGTACATTAAATTCAAATAAACAATTAACGAGCGCATAGCGATATGTAACAATGTTTGGCTTTTGACCTACATCCAAGAGTAATGTGCAAGGTACTTCACTTTGTAAGGTCCTTTTAGGTTTATTCTAAAACATCTCTATCCATATTCTTTGTCTTTTAGAATAAACCCAAAGGACGTTATATGACTGGGTCATTACAAGAGAAAATAGAGTAGGAACCTTTAATATAGTCATTCTATTAAGTGTTCACTGGTGATATTGTGTGTGTGTGTTTTTTTTTTTTTTCATTATTAGGTATCTGACAAGCAACTTGCTCACGGGGCGTATTCCGGACTGGATCAATAGCAAAAACATTAGATGGTATGGTTTTTTATCGTATGTTATACTTCAAATTTGTGTTGACTTGTACTTATAAAAAAAGGTTTGCTTTGACTTGTGAGTCTGGAGAAACATATTCTCTTTTCATGGGCTCTTTAGGGGTCAGTTGCAGATCTCTCTCATTTTCTTTTGGATGAGTAGTTGCAGATCACAAACAAGCACATGATTTGGGAGAAATAACAAATTTTGCTAGCAGCTTTGATTTGCATGTTTCTCCATGTAGGTCTAATAAGGAATTCATGAACAAATTCACTTTCCAATATTATGTTGGCTGTTTGATATCAATGTTTTGACTGGAGAAGCTTGGTGGAAAGCCTAAATTGATGTTGGATTAGCATTGAAAAACCAGTTGCGTAGTTTTTGGAATAGTGCAATCTGGATGATATATTAGACTTCACGTTAAATGCCATCAATCATACTACAAATTTTGGGACTAAGATTAGGATGCTTTAGATTTCTTAGGGTAACTCCATCATGGTGTTCTTAAAATCCTAGCCATTTGTGGTTAAATGAATGGTTGAGGCCATGTCATCAACAT
>BKZX01021223.1:0-11734 GCA_014362285.1 Fagus crenata
TTCAACGGTTTGGCATCTCAGTCCAAACAGGTTGAGGGGTGATTTGACTCGGGGATTACCCAAGCTGCAAATCGGGTGATTCAACGGTTTGGCATCTCAGTCCAAACAGGTTGAGGAGTTATCTGACAGTTAGACTCATTTTGAAAATTTATCCAAATGGTCAAGGAAAAAATTGTTTGTTTGATTGTCCTCTTTTTTTTCTTTTGCATGGCTTTGATCATTGTGTACTTCCTATGCTTTTTGAGAATGAAATATACCTTATTTTTCTGACTCTTTGTTTGTTCATTGTCGTGCTCTTTGCAGATGTCAGACAGAGGTAGTGGTAGTGGGGGCCACCGCCGATCCGATCGCCTTGCGAAAGGCAAGGCCGTGATGTATGCTCCTGAGAGCTCTCCTGATACTGATGATGAGTACGACGCTATGGAGGACGTACGTACTCGCGTTGATGCATCTATTGCCAGGGACCTGCAGGCCGAGTTTGATGCCGAGGTTGCTGGTCCTGCTTCTAGTGCGGCTCGGCCTCCTCCTCAACCTGGAGTTGTTATTGGTCGTAGTGCCAGGTCTTCTGGGACGACCCGTCCTTCTCCACAGCCTAGTGTCACCACTGGTCCCAGCGATACTCCTTCTGCCGCACCTCGTCGTCCTCATACCAGGTCGACGGGCATTCCCCCTTCGAGATTGAAGAGGCAGAGGACTGGGGGGATTCCTGATTCTGCGGGCGCCATTCCTGAGGATTACGTCGCGCCAGGATTTAGATATCCTCCCCAGGGTGGCATTTGACCACGTTACCCTGTTACTGTTGAGATATCTGACACGCCCCTTCTGACGAACCTCCTTGCTCATCCATCATCTCTGGTCCGCCGCTACCAGGTACCCGCATACTTTCATATGCCTCTTCTGTTCTTGGTCTTTACAAATCTCTGTATTGACATCCTTCTTTTGGATTTTGTGCAGGAGCCTCCCGAGAGTGTTGGCCGAGGTTCATGGTCTGAGTTTAGCAGGCTCTTGGCGACTTCTCGTCCAGAGTATAGGGAGTTTTTGACAGAGCTGGGCTTCGGCCCTTTCCTTGGCATCCCTTATGTGTCCGTGTATCACCCGGCAGTATGGTGTTTTATAGAGAGATTCTTTCATCACACCGGGACCTTCCACCTTAGCACCTGCGAGATGGCGGTGCTTCCTGTAGATTGGAGTGCCATCTTGGGCATCCGTTTTGGAGGGAGAGCTCCCCCTAGTGAGCCTGTAGATGGTCTCGAGGCTAGGGAGATTTTGGGCCTTGCTGATCGCGATGCCATAGAGGGTTCCCGGCGTCCTTCTGTGAGGGTTCGCTATCTTGCGGATGTTTTGAGGAGGGATAAAGAGGAGCATCCCACCGAGCTACGGTATCGCCAGTGGGCAACATATTTCATCTTCAGCTGTTTTCTGGGGAATGACCGGTCCACCGTTCCCACGCCCATTGTTGGCATGTTTCGGGATATCGACGCCCTGAGGGAGTACGATTGGGGTACTTTGACATATGGATTTTACATTCGGGGTCTGCGCCATTATTCTCGTCAGGAGTCGATCAGCTTTCTCGGCTTTTGGCAGTTTACCGTCTTCTGGGCCTTTGAGCATTTCCCCACCTTCGCTCCCAGTCGGCTTCCGTTGGCCTCTGACCCGGATTTCCCTCTTGCCAGGCGTTGGGATTCTTCTAGGATTGAAAGGATGACCACTCGCACACTCCTCGAGCTTCGCATGACAGTTAACTGCATTAGGGATGCTGAGATCGTCTTCCAGCCTTACTCTGGATCTTTGACCCAGCGACCTGAGGTTTTTAGGGCGGTGGAGCTATCTCATCTGAGGTTGTGGATCCGAACCCCTCGGTCTTGGGAGCTCCTGCTGGGTGAGCGGACCTTACGACAGCTGGGTGATGAGGCCATTGTACCTGTAGACCCTTCCCCCTTGATGACCATTGAGGATTATATTCCGCGAGCTCCGCGCGATCCTTACGTAGCAAGGGTGAGCGCTTATCCGAGTCTGGTCCGAGCGGATGAGCCATATCAGGAGTGGTTCGAGTGAGTTTCTTTGGGGTCCCTGATGTCCATACACGAGGTCGAGGGTGGCCGTGTCATGGGCGGGATGGCCATGGACAGTCATCACCTTCGGTCTTCTGGGCAGTTTGAGAGACTTGAGGGTGAGATACTGCGTCTCCAGCTCGAGCTGTCGGTCAGCGTGGATCGTCATGCAGCTGATATGGGCCGAGCATAGGAGGAGACGGCCCGCGTGCAGGCAGAGCTGACCCAGGCGCAGGGGGAGATGGCGCGGATGCAGGCGGCCTTGACCCAGAGCCAGAGGGACTTAGGTTCTCGGGATGCAGAGGTGGCCCGCCTTACTGCCACCGTACAGAGGTTAGAGGAGCAGCTTCATAGTATGGGTATTACTCCTGTTACAGGAGCTGGCCCATCTGGTTTTGGTCAGACTTCTTCCCCGCCGCCTACTGATCCCGTCACCCGAGATTGGTTCTTTGACGACCCACCTTCCACATGATATATTTTCTGTCTGTTTTTGTCTTCTTTTGGGGCCTTGTATTCTGGCCAGACATTTTGTGCTCATATGGGATGTACAGACATTGACTATTGTATATATGACATTTGTGGTTTATGGATGGTTTTGGTTTTCTTTTATGGTTATGTGTATGGACATGTGTATGGATGTATGTTTATGGACGTGTTTATGGATATGTGTATGGGTACCGGGTCTCGATCCTCCGCGAGGCCTGGTTCATCAATGTCGGGGCTTACCTCTCCTTGGGGCCCGTTTATGTTACCATTGGGACCTACTCCTTTACGAGGCCCATTTCAGCAAACTTTGGGACTTACTCCTCCACGAAGCCCATTTCAGCAAATTTTTGGGACTTACTCCTCTACGAGGCCCATTTGGATGACTCTTCGAATTTTTCCGATTTTTCTCTGACAAAAATGGAAAAATTTGCCCCAGTATGTAGTGTTGAATAAATTTTTCTAGCTTCTTGAAGATAGAAAAATTTTGCCCCAGTGTAGAGCAATGCATGCTGATGCAGAGTTCCGGATTTCTTTTTCCATCTTCCTCATGTCAGGCTACGATGACTCCTCAAAAGTCGGTCCTTTTCTCTTCGAAATTTTTCAAAAATCTTTTTCGAAAAATTTTGCCCCAGTGTACCATGGGATTCGCCTGTGCGACATTTCTGGGTCATCTTTGCATTTCTCGATTTCCGGGTCGAGCTAGGGTTTCAGGGCCGGCTCTTGAACTTCGAGCTTGGTTCTCGGCTTTTGGGCCACCCTGCTAGCGGAAGGTCAATCCTGATCACATCGTATCGAACGCCTCCTCATAAGATTGTCTCTGATCAAATTCTTTGGCCTCCGAGCCGATTTTAGGGTTTCGGGCCGATCCCTGATTGTTGGGTCGAAATCTTCGATCACCGGACCGCCCAAGACTTTCCCGTAGGTGATTCCTTGTAAAATGGCCCTTATATAGTGCGAAACGGGCCTCTGGGAGTGCGTGAAAGGGGTCGAATCTGCGTGATATGGAAAAAGAGCCGATGGGATTCCCAACGGGACTCGCGCGTGACCGTCACGCGTGGCGCGTGATGATCACGCGCGAGTTCTTGGCTTTTTAAACTCCGGCCCTCCTTCGAACCAGCAGCCATCTTTTGAGTTTTTCCTCTCCCTTCTTCACTAAAAACTCTCCATTTTTCCGTTTTTGAGTCTCTTGGGTCATGGCCTCCTCCAGCAGCGATCCCGACTCCTTAGTGACGCTTCATTTCCATGATTTCCGTGTTGAGCGGATGAGACATTGGTGGACTCTTCTTGGAGAGGACGACCATGCCGACATCGTGGGGATCTTTGGTAAGTTTCCCCCTTTCATGCGGCTACGAGTTGATCGCGGCTTGCTCGAGGCTCTTGCTTCTTTCTGGGACCCGGCCCATTGTTGCTTTTCCATTGGGGAGGTGGATCTTGTCCCTACCTTGGAGGAGTATGCTGGGCTTCTTCAGCTAGACAGCCCCTTCAGCGAGACCCCGGTTATACCCATTCAGGGCCCTCGGTCCAACCGATGCTTGGAGAAATATTTGGGTTTGACCACTGCAGTTTTACGTCCTGAGATCGCCCGTCCAGAGGAAACTTGGCGGAAAGCCAACATTTCTCTGGATTTGCTGACGAGGTATTTCTCTCGGAGTGACTTTCCAGTGAGGCTTGCTAGGGACTTCATTGCGGGCAAGGAGGGATGGAAGAAATTCCGAATCAACGCCTTCAAGATTGCCTTCGCAGGTATTTTTCTTTTTCCCACTTCTGCAGGTAGGATAGATTTAGGTGTTATTCCCATAGTGTTCAGCGAGGGCAGGTCTATCATCCCTGCCATATTGTGCGAGACCGTGCGGTCTTTGTCTTACTGCAGGAGACAGGGAGAGGGGGTTCCGATGTTCTGTACTCAGCTCCTCCAGCTTTGGTTCTGCAGTCACCTGCGGCATTTCTACCGCCTCCAGACTCCTTATCACTTCGAGAGGCATACGGTGAGCCAGACTGTCAATATAGCACTTCCCTTCACTGGCAATAGTCGTGACTGGGCGTTATACCTCCTTGACTTGCCCTTGGGTGAATGGTCTTGGATGGTCACTTGGGGGCCAGCAGTGTGGAGGCCTTGGACTCATTGTGCCCTCTTCGATGGAGTGCCTCTTCCTGGGGTGTGGGGTTGTACGGGCTACTACCCCAGCCTTGCTCTTCGTCAATTTGGCGGTGTTCAGTATCCGCCTCGTCTTGGTGATTTGGATGCGGTGACTTTCGACTACATTCCCAGTGCGGAAATGTGGAGGCTCCTTTCCAGGGTTGAGGTTATCTGGGAAGGCCGCCTTTCGGAGGTGGTCCTTATCGAGGAGGGTTCGCCTGGAGATAGCTCCGTCGCCTCTGACTTTGTCGAGTGGAGAGAGGGGTGGACTCCTTCTTTTACTCTCAGGCCTACTGTACGGCCAGGCATATCACACTCTTTGGTGTCTCGCTCTCTCCGGGTGTCAGCTTCTACCGGTCAGCCTGAGAGAGTTACTGTTTTGGAGAGAGAGCTTAAGAAGGCTCAAACAGAGCTGTTATCACTACGCCTTGCTAGGGCAGCTGAGAGAGAGGCGTCTGCGGCTCGTGTAGAGTCTCTGCGGAGTACCTTGCATCACAACAGTGTGGCGGTGGCGAACCTTCGTCGTGACTTAGAGGCTCAGGGAGGGAACGTCTCTACTCTTCGTACAATGAATGAATTCATCAGAGAGCAGCTCGAGATTTCTGAGGATGCTAAGGAGCAGCTGGAAGAGACCTTGGCCGAGGCTCGTGAGCAGCTGGAGACTGAGCAAGCGGAGAGGACTCGAGTCCAGGATGAGCTTGATTCTCTTCGTTCATATACCCAGGCCTTGGTTGATCCTGCCACGGGTCGTCCTCAGGACATTGTAGCCCTCCGCCGGGCGCTAGATGCGAGTGAGGAGGCGCTCACGTCTGTGCGTACTTCCATGGGGGCCATGAGGGTTCAGATCAGCGTTCTCCAGGGTGACAATGGAGTCTTGCAGACTGAGTTGGACTTGGTGCATGATGCTCTTGAGTCCAACGCTTCTTGGCTCAACCAGGAGGGTTTCCCCGTGGTCACAGCTCTTCATCAGATTAATCAGGTGGTGGATTCTTTGGGTGCCAGAGCTCGCGCCGTCTTGGAGGAGCACGATGAGGGGGATCCGGCCCTTTCCACTGCCTTGGGGAGATTCTGCAGAGAGACCTGCATACGTCTTGGTCGTTAGATAGCATACTTCACGTAGCAGTAAGTAGTCAGTAGTTTTTGTATTTAAATGGTGAGTCATTCATAAATTCGAGTCGGATCATGCATGGCTCCCATTTTTTAACTTCTAAGTCGATATATTTAGACATGCTTTCTAGACATCATGAAAAATCAAATGTATGCGTTTATGAGCTATGAATGGACGAAAGCACGTATTTTGTCTATGAATATCTATATGAAAATCTATGAATTCGACTTTTTATGGATTATTGGCAAGAACTGAATAAATATGAGAATTTACAAATCTGGAAGAGATAAGCATGGTATGAATGGTTTGTGAGAATTTAATGATATGTCACTTTGAAATTGGGTGTTTGGAAGGATACACTTGTGCTCCACCTCTTGATCTCCAGACATTCTCTTAATATCAAACGAACCGTACTGCTCAAAGGATAACATAGGTCGTTCTTTCGTCCAAAATCTCTTCACCTCATAACAACCCTGACAACTAGCCTTGCACTGATTCGACGCCTGCCTTGTTGTGATACCGGTTTTTTTTTTTAGCCATATTTTACCCTCAGCTTACGCCAAGTCCAGCTTTCCACATTACTTTTGCCTATGGCGCCCCTTTCGAGGTTTTCACCATACCCGTGGTAATTTCCATCCGAGGGCAACGTCCTTACGGATTTTCGTTGCTTCCCGGGCCTTCTTCAGAATTATCAAAATAACAAATTGGATCTTTGATGAATATTCCTCTTTGATTAAATTGACTCAAAGTTATACATGGTACTTAATTACAGAATCAGAATTAACGGGTGAACGGAATTCTTCACCATCCATATCAGCCAGAATAATTGCTCCTCCGGAAAAGGCTTTCTTCACCACGTACGGACCCTCATATGATGGTGCGAACTTTCCTCGTGGATCTGATAGGGCCATATTCCTCTTCGTCAGAACGAGATCTCCGAGTTGGAAAGTACGAGGTCGAGCCTTCTTGTTGTAAGCTCTTTCGATCCGTCTCTGGTAGAGCTGTCCATGGCACAGTGCCGCCAATCTCTTTTCATCAATGAAGTTCAGCTGCTCGTACCGTGCTTGGGCCCATTCAGCTTCTTCCAGCTGAGTTTGTGACAGGATTCTCAAGGAAGGGATCTCCACTTCGACTGGCAGTACTGCTTCCATCCCATATACTAGAGAGTAGGGAGTGGCTCCGACGGATGTTCTCACTGATGTTCGGTAGGCGCACAAGGCATAAGGCAGGTGCTCGTGCCAGTCTTTGTATGTTTCCGTCATCTTGCTCAGAATCTTCTTTACGTTCTTGTTGGCAGCCTCTACGGCTCCGTTCATCTTTGGGCGGTATGGAGCAGAGTTGTGGTGTTGAATCTTGAACTGCTGACATAGCTGATCCATCATGCGGTTATTCAGATTGGAAGCATTGTCGGTGATGAGCATTTCTGGCATTCCGTAACGGCAGATAATGTTGTTCTTCACAAACCGGGTGACCGTGACTTGAGTAACATTCTTGAAGGAACACGCCTCCACCCACTTGGTAAAATAGTCGATGGCTACCAGTATGAACTCATGCCCGTTAGACGCCTTTGGGGTAATTGCACCGATTACATCCATTCCCCAAGCTGAGAACGGCCACGGCGAGGCCATAGTGTGAAGATATTGGGGAGGTGCATTCTTGCTGTTCTGATACATCTGGCATTTGTGGCATGTCTGGACATGTCTGATGCAGTCCCTCTCCATTGTCAACCAGTAATAACCAGCTCTCATGATTTTTCGGGCCAGGAAGGGTCCGTTAGCGTGGGCTCCCATCAGTCCCGCGTGCATCTCTTGGATCAACCGATTAGCTTCCTCAGCATCTACACATCGCAAGAGGGTGGCATCGTGAGTTCGCTTCTACAGAATCTCTCTACTCAGGAAGAACTAGAAGGCCATTCTTCTGATGTACTTCTTCTCATTTTCGGTCGCCCGTGGTGGATACTCTCTGTCTTGGATGAAGCGCTTGATATCGTAATACCAAGGCTTGTTGTCTATTTCTGCCTCGACGTTCATGCATTCCTCCACGCACACACAGTATGCTGGGATATCTCGAGTCTCGATCCGCAATGGTCGCACATCATCCCCTTCTACTAGCTTGATTAGGCTTGCCAGTGTGGCGAGCGCGTCAGCAAAATGATTGTGAGCTCTTGGGGTGTATGTGAAGGTGATGTATTTGAACTTTGGGAGCAGCCGGCTGATGTATCGTTGGTATGGGATGAGCTTGGGATCCCGGGCCTGCCATTCTCCATTTGTCTGTGACACTATTAGCAGAGAGTCTCCGAAGACTTCCAGTTCATAAGCACCGAATTCTAAATCTGCTTGCAGGCCGACAATACATGCTTCGTATTCGGTCATGTTGTTGGTGCAATCAAATCCCAGTTTAACAGCGATAGGGGTTTGTTGTCCCTTTGGCGATACCAATACTGCGCCAATCCCACTTCCGACAGCGTTCGCTGCTCCATCAAAGTAAAGCTTTCACCTGCCGTGATTGTCTTCGTCGACTGTCATTATGTCTTTGTCCAGGAATTCTGAATCCATTAACTCTAACTGTTCAGCCGGGTAATCTGCCAAGTAATCAGCTATGGCCTGTCCCTTGATTGCTTTCCAGGCCACAAATAAGATGTCGAACTCAGATAGAAGCACTTGCCATCGTGCGATCTTCCCGGTCAAAGCAGGCTTTTTAAAGATGTACTTGATCGGGTCCATCCGGGATACCAACCAAGTGGTGTAGTAGAGCATATACTGTCTCAGCTTCTTGGAGGCCCAAGCCAGTGCGCAGCATGTCTTCTCAACTAACAAGTAGCGAGTTTCTGGCTCCGTAAACTTCTTGCTGAGATAGTAGATTGCCTGCTCCTTCTTCCCAGTCTCGTCTTGTTGTCCCAACATGCAGCCCATGGATGCTTCTTGGACTGTGAGGTATAAAATGAGGGGATGACCTGGAGTTGGCGGAACCAGGATGGGCGGGTTGAGCAGATATTCCTTGATCCTATCAAAGGCCTTCTGGCAGTCTTCAGTCCACTTTATCTTCACATCTTTTCTCAACAACTTGAATAAGGGCTCGCAGGTCGTAGTGAGCTGTGCAATGAAGCGAGCTATGTAATTGATCCTTCCTAGGAAGCTTCGGATCTCTTTCTCCGTCTTTGGCGCGAGCATGCTTCGTATGGCTTGGACCTTTGCGGGGTCGATCTCAATTCCTCTGCCGCTAACGATGAAACCCAGTAACTTTCCGGATGTTACGCCAAAGGCACATTTGTTTGGGTTTAGCCTAAGCTGATACTTCTTCAATCGTTGGAACAGCTTGCGTAGGTCTGTGAGATGATCTTGTGCGGTACGAGACTTAGCAATCATGTCATCCACGTAAACCTCTATCTCATGGTGAATCATGTCGTGGAAGAGGGTGACCATGGCTCGCTGATAGGTAGCTCCGACGTTCTTCAGACCGAAAGGCATGACATCATACACAAAGGTTCCCCAATGCGTGATGAAAGCAGTCTTGGATTTGTCTTCTTCGGCCATTTTGATCTGATTGTACCCTGAGAATCCGTCCATGAATGAGTATACGGCATTCGTTGCTGTGTTGTCGACCAGGGTGTCAATGTGAGGTAGCGGAAAATTGTCCTTCGGGCTGGCTCGGTTCAGATCCCGGTAGTCCACGCACATTCTAACCTTCCCATCCTTTTTCGGTACTGGGACTATGTTGGCTACCCAGTCCGAATAGGTCACTGTGCTCAGGAATCCTGCCTTCAATTGCTTTTCCACTTCTTCCTTAATTTTCAAAATAACCTCGGGCTTCATTCGGCGCAGTGCTTGTTTGACGGGCTTGCACTCTGGCTTTAGCGGAATCTTGTGGACCACTATATCTGTGTCTAGGCCAGGCATGTCTTGGTAAGACCAGGCGAAGATCTCGTGGAACTCTCTTAACAGTGCGATGAGCGCCTCTTTTTGCTCTGTGGTGCAGCGGGTCCCAATCTTGACTTCTCTCGGTTCTTCACCCTCATCAGCCAGATTTATAGTTTCCAGTTCCTCTATGTTGGGTTTGGCGTCTTGTCTCTCTAATGCCTCAAGGATGTCACTTGGTAATTCGATTTCTTCGTCGGAATTATCTATGTTATCCAGTGAGCAATTCGTTTTGTTGTCAATTTTGGAGACGTGGGGATCGTTTGAGGTTTTGCGTGTAATCCTGGAAAGGATGGTGGATGGAAAAACGGTGAGAAAATAATAAAAAAAGGGAAAGCCACTCGTTTTGTGCGAGGGCGGAGTGGATTTATTTAATGCACATTGCGAGATAGAGAAATTCCTGGAATAAACATGTGACATATCATTTGAACTATGGAAATATTTACAATGATGAAATGATTATGATTGTAGCATGATATCTTGAAAGCATAAAATAAACATAGAAACTCGAAATCGTTCGATACAAAAATTCTCAAGCTATTGGTATACTCAAAACGAGCTACCCATAGCTGGGATACCGCTTACTCATCGCTACTTGAGACACGCTGTAGCAATGGCACGCAGGTCCATGTCTTGGCATCTTCTCCCTGTTGGCAATGGCGGGTCGGTGGTGTGGTGGTGGAATCCTCCTCTCCAGTGATGGTGTGGATGCTCAAACCTTCAACCATGGGGCCAGCATGAGGGAGTGATGCCATGAGGGAAGCGAGGGATCTGACGGGCTGAGGCCGTGAGGGAGTGATGCCGTGAGGGAGTAGCGCCGTGATGCAGGCATGGGAGCAAAGGAGGCTGGGAGTGAGGGAAGCGGCAGCAGAAAATATGTGAGAGGGAACGATAAAAGAGATGAGGGAGGGTTTGGTTTAATTTTAATATAAGTGTTGGGTGGGTCGGGTGTATACCCCACGATAAAAGGGTAATTTATTACCCGCCCGAAACCCCAAAAAATATAAAAATGTGTGGGAGATAGTCACTCATCACCCTGTCAAATTTCTTTGCAATGAAATCGCATTCCTCTCTCTTATTGCTCCAAGTGTAGAAACACACCAATGACTGTATGATCCACCATCCCAATCCTTGTTGCCCGTATTGAAGTCATGAGTTGTAGAAGGTCAAAATAGCTCCTCCAATTTATTTCTAGGGTCGGAACCGCATGGTCGGGTTTAGGCATGGTTAGGGAAAAAGAGAGAAAATGGTACCGGATTTACCGTGGTTCAGCCAATGTGGCCCACGTCCACTTTGTCTTTTCTCACTCATCGTTGGCCATCCTTTTACAATAGAATGGGGAGGCCTTCACATAGGCTACATGGGAAATAGGGGGAGAGCTATACAAATAATTGGGCCGAACTTAAATGGGTTAGGCCTAAAAATACAATGGATTGGGCTTTTGGGCCCTAAAATAATGTGACACCACACAATAGCTCGGAGAGACAGAAAAATGAGATGAGGGAGGTTTTGATTTAATTTTAATATAAGTGTTGGGCGGGTCGGGTGGATACCCCACGAAAAAGGGTAATTTATTACCCGCCCAAAACCCCAAAAAATATAAAAATGTGTGGGAGATAGTCATTCATTACCCTGTCAAATTTCTTTGCAGTGAAATCGCATTCCTCTCTCTTATTGCTCCAAGTGTAGAAACACACCAACGACTGTATGATCCACCATCCCAATCCTTGTTGCCCGTACCGAAGTCATGAGTTGTAGGAGGTCAAAATAGCTCCTCCATTTTATTTCTGGGGTCGGAGCCGCATGTTCGGGCTTTGGCGTGGTTAGGGAAAAAGAGAGAAAATGACATTGGATTTACCGTGGTTCAGCCAATGGGGCCTACGTCCACTTAATCTTTTCTCACTCATCATTGGCCATCCTTTTACAATAGAATGGGGAGGCCTTCTTCATTCAGAGTATCAGAATGGTCTGAAAGGTCATCTTCCTTTGCACCTTTAGCAGTGAAAAATTCGTTCTTTTGCTTCTTTTTAGATGGAGC
>BKZX01021224.1:0-11914 GCA_014362285.1 Fagus crenata
CATTAGGTTCAATAATTGAATTCAAACACATGGTTGCATTAACCAATGAAACACAAACAATGTTATTTTTTCCAAGAATATTTAAATTCAATACAGTTATGTATTATCCTTTTATTATTATCCTATTATTATTATATTGAAAAATATTATTATATTTATTTTATGTGTAAAAACTAAAATGAGATAAAAAACAAATAATGAAAACAACTTATGGCTGTTTTGAAAAAAGGCATGGGACCCACGAAAAAAAAAAATTGTTTTCAAGAACAAAATTGAAACCGATGTACCAAACAAAAAAATTTTGGTGGGGCCCACGAATTCTGTTTTACAAACATGAAAACAGTTTTGCAAAAGTCTATATCAAACAAGCAAGTATAGTTTGCACAAATAAACAACTATTCTCTTAAAACTTTCACAATTTCAATAAGCCATAAAATTGTTTTCCATTTGAGGTGGATATTTAACTATACAATGAAAATTTTATAGTTTGCAAAAATAAACAACTATTCTCTTAAAACTTTCACAATTTCAATAAGCAGTAAGAATGATATACTTGACCATAATTTTTTTTTCCCAGAATTCAATCTATCTGTTGACACCCCATTTTGCAACCATTAATTTTACTTTTTTTACACTTTAGTGCATAAAGGGTAAAATGGTAATTTCACAAGCTTGAAAATTCAAAGTTGGTTTACAAATTTAAAATCATATTTTAAGTGATCAAAAATTGAATTAAGAATGAGAGCGCATTTTTCAGATTAAAAATTGGATCAAAACCAAGATTTTATTAAAGAAATAAATTTGATTGGTTGAAATGACGCTTACCATGAGCATGCATGCATAGGATTATTTATAAATTAATTTGATTGGTCCTTTAAAAGATTAAACTTAAATTAATTAATAATTAATTCCTATTGGTTAGAATACTATAATATGGTAAGTATTAGTGCACAAGACAATATTCAGAGGATAATTTTAAATTTAATTAATTTTTATATAATAGATAATTATTACGACAAGTAATTATCAAATTATTTATTAATTAATTATTTAAAATAAAGGATCCAGAAATCAGCTGACAAAGGACTTCTATTTCGGCTAGAAGTGGATTAAAAATGAAAGAAGTAGAAATTATCCACTTGATTGCAGATCGGTACTCCAATTTCATGCGGGAACCGATCGAGTCTCTTTAGGCATCGATTAGGCCTCTTTTGGTACCGATCAGGCCTCATTGGGAACTAATCGGTACCCAGATAAGAATTTTATCAAGAGTCAAACTCTTGTGCCACCAATGAGATTCTAAAACCCTAATAAGCCTCCTAGGGTTCCAGAACTCGGGATTATTCATTTTGGGGCTGCCATATAAATAGAAAATAATACTCATTCTTAAAGGAGGTTGGAATTTTCATCGTTGATAATCCCAAACAAAATTCAAAAGAATATTTGCGAGGGATTAGGGTTTCTAATAAGAATATAAGCTATTCTTATAACCCTAGAGATTATAAGAGGCTAGCTCTTGTAATCTCAATTCCAATCTTTTAATTCCATTTTTTTTAAATCTCTTTTAACCAAATTTAACAGTTTTTTTTTTTTTTTTTTCTCAAGAATCAATTTTCAGGTTGGATTCAATCGAATCAAATCAAGGAGCTCCCTACGCAACACATGCAGGTACTTCTTTCCCTTGTTATTTTGATCATTCATTTGTTAAAATGTGATTGTATGATTGGTTGTATATGATTTGTTTTCTAGGATAGTTTTGTTTTTAATTCTTTTCACATGGAATTTATTTGAGTAAATTTTTATGACTTAGGAGCATGTTAGGATGAAAACTATAGTTTTAAAAATGTTAAAAACAATGGAGGAATCGGTTTTCATGATATTCAAAGACTGAACTCTCAGATTAAAATCGATCGGGTCCTAGGTTTTTACCTGGGCACCAATCGGGTCCCAGTTTTTACTTGGGTACTGAATTGGTCAAATTTGGTACCGATTGTATCTAGGAGAGGCTCGATTGGTTCCATCTAAGTACCTATCTGAGTTTTATTAGGATTTATATTGTCTGGTACAAAAAATATTTTCCTATTGATTCTGCCATGTTTGTTTCCGATTGGTTTTGATCTTAACATGTTATGTTCGGTTGTCTAGATGTATGGTTAAGGATATTTTCATGAATACTTTCTATTGCTGGGTGATTAATCAAATTTATTCATTTTATTTTGCACGTGCTATATATGATGTCACATCAATGCGAGTCTGGTTTGTATGCATCGAGTCGTGAACTTATAGATTAAGGGTTCTCAAGAGACTGATTTAGGTAAGGTTGAGTGGGTGCCTAATACCTTCCCATCCAATCCCCTTGCCCCCGAACCCTAATCTTAGGGGAAGTTAGATTAGTCCATGTATCCTTTTACTTCTGTTTTCTAGATTGTATTTAGGACACAAAGCCTTGTAATTTTATTTTTCCTTAAATTTTATCTAGGGTAAAATCATGTATTTTGTTTATTTCCCAAAACATTGTATATTTATTCATTTAATCAATAAACAAGAAGTATTTTTTTCCTTAGTTTTTATGTAAAAGCTAAGTAGCGACTCCATTGTAAATTCCCCTAAAGATTAGGATGGAAAACAGTGTAAGTACCCATTTTTGGGAATCATGTTTAAACTTGTATTAGTTAAGGGTCGTGGTTCTCACACTATCAATGATGATAAACAATAGATTAGTGTATAAAAACATTAGTCAGATTGGACATGTGCTGCTAAACAATCAATGGGTGAGTCCCATGGGAAACAATAACCTCAAAGAGGTAAACAATATCAATAGCTCATGAGCAACGATAACAATACTGTTAGCCTCAAGGTTTCAATACCTATTACTCGGCTAATTAATCCAAGGACATTCATGTAGTTTTGATGATAACCATGATTTTAAGTTATTCATAAATGATATTTTCATATGAACTAATGATTTATGTTTAAAGCATAATGTTGACTATTGATTTAATTGGACCAACATGGCCAATTCAATTATCAAGCAAATGCAAAGTCGACAAGTTGCAAATTCACTGAAGAACAAAGTCATCAAGTCTCAAGACAAAGAAATCAAAGCTCAAGAATCATGTTCCGAGACATATGAGAAGTAAGAGTTAGGTTTTGTCAAGTTTATTAAGATTTAATCTTTAAGGCTCAACTTTAAAACCAACTTAAATTGATTTTCAAAAATAACGGCTAGATTGATTGCAATTCAAAACAAAGAAATCTATTACGGTGAAAAATTTCTGAAATAGAAAAGTTTTCAAAATATTGACAAAGTCAACATTAATGACTAAATTGATTGATATTTAAAGATAGCCATGTGAACACAAAAAAATCTATTACGGTGAAAAATTTTTGAAATAGAAAAGTTTTCAAAATATTGACAAAGTCAGTATTAATGGCTAGATTGATTGATATTTAAAAATATCCAATGTGAACACAAAAAAATATCTTACAGTGAAAAATTTCTGAAATTGAAAAGCTTTCAAAATCTTAACAAAGTCAAAGAAAACGACATGATTGATTAAGATTCAAAAATGCAAGACAACAATGAAATCTATCACGGCTAAAAAAATCTTTGAAATAGAAAAGCTTTCAAAAATTCACATAGTCAAAGATAATGGCTTGATTGATTGAAATTCAAAAATGCAAGACAACAATGAAATCTATCACGGCTAAAAATCTTTGAAATAGAAAAGCTTTCAAAAATTCACATAGTCAAAGATAATGGCTTGATTGATTGAAATTTAAAACAAATGCAAGACAGCCATGAGTAACGGAAGAAATCAATTACGGCTATAAATACTACTCTTTCTTCATTTCTAAACACAGAGCATACAAGAGAAATCAGAGAAAGAAAAGAAAATATCTTTTACATCAATCCATCCTTCTCAAGCTTAAATTTTCATATCCTTCAAAATCCTTGATTGAAAATCAAAGTCTTCTAAATACTCTTTGAGCCATATTGATCAAATCCTTGATATACTATTAGAGTGAGCATATTGTGTACTACTACTCTTTGAGAGAGTCATATTTTGTACAACAAATCCTTTGTTGAAACTTGTGAGTATTTTGTTAGGGTTTTGGTATAAATCCTTAGGAGTGAAAAAGATTTTTCACTCGGTGGTTACTCTTCACCGTGTAAGGAAGATTTGTAACGGTTTTGATCTTCACCCGAAAGAAGATTGTCAAATAGTGGATTTGGGAATCCTCGAGAAGTGTTCTTGAGGCGGGGACGTAGGCGGGGAAGCCGAACCTCGATAAAAATCATTGTGTTTGATTTTCTCTATCTCTATCTCTTACTTATTCAATTGCTTATATATGCTTGTGCTTGATTTCCTATCATATCTATATTGCAATTGAATTGTGTTCTTAAATTTGTTTAATCAATTTTTGCTAATTGAAAATAGTTTTTAATTCCGCATTTAAATCGAAAAAATTTGCCTCAACCTAAATCACCCCCCCTCTTAGGTTGATATTTGGGTAACAAATACAATGGCTTCGAACAACAACAATACAATACACCACACCACAATATACGATACCTCGGCCGAAGGCTAACTCTTAACCCTATGTTGGCATAGGTTGCAGACAATGTAGCTGACCATTTGAGAACATTTTTTCTTTTCTTAAAATTTCATAAATATAATTTATATAATAAAATACATTTAATACTTTTCATAAATAGTTTTTGAGTAAATTACTAAACATCTATAGTTTCAAAATATGGGCACATAAAATTATAATGCTTATATTATTATAAGGAACTAATAATGATTTACAATTTATAATTTTCACTTTTTGCAATCTTTTTATATATAGTATAGATTTTGAGAGATGTCATGATCTGAAGTTCACTTACCTTGAATAGCCAAAACCAAGTTTTGCCTTTTAATCTAAGCAAAGATAAAGTAATATGAACATATATAAGGATTTAATCATTGATACCTAATTGGTTCAGTTCTTATAATTTTGGGCTAAACTATTTAAACTCACTAAGACAGCCCTAAAACTTTAACATGGTAGTGCCTAAAAGATAACTCTATTAGTCTCTTCCACGACTCACATCTATACTATAATGTAAAACCAAAGCTTTTTTTACTTTTTTTTTTTTTTTTTTTTCTTTTGGTTGACTTCCTCACAATTTGACACATAATCCTTTGAGCCCTCACAATTTGACACATCATTATTACTTTTTCACTAATTTTTTTTAGGCTTATTTTGTGTTTAAAATTCCTGATTTTTGCTTCAGTTTTGCCCGAATCCTCTTCGTATCACCCTCAAGCTCAAGTCCTCTCCTTTTCCCACTCTTCCTTACCACGAACCATCTCCCACTCCAACTCCAACTCCTCCTCTCAAAAACCACCCTCAACAAAACCCAAAATCCCTATCCACGCCTCCTTAGTGATCTCAGACTCACGGTCCCTTAGCGGTGGCAGCGACCTAAGCAAGTCGAATCCCAGGTCCAAGAACATAGGGCTCTCGCGCACAGACACCTAGGTGGGTCAAGCGGACCACGAAGCAGATGGTGTGGTATACCTCTCTCCAATTCAATTCACCTCCTTTTGGTTTCCCCTTCTGTGAGATCATTATAATGTGAAAATGACCAGTATAGTTTGAGAAAACCAATATATGTCCAAATTAAATAGCAGCAAAAGTTAATTTATGTGTTTGATTTGGTTAAAATTTGTGGTTTATTTGGTTAAAATTGATAATTGTTGGTTGATTTGGTTGCATAATGCCCAGCATATGTTCAACTAAATTCCTGAGTCATATATTATTTCATATATTGATGCTTAATAGTTTCAGAACTGTTATATAACTCAATGCTTAATATTTTAAATTTAGGCCCACAACCTCCAGCAAAAGATCATGCCACTCAATGCTTCATATGGATGGCTTCATGATCACCAGGTACTGCTTTCTTTGGTGTAAACTTGCTACTTGCTAGAAAACAACATGACATACAGTTGCAATGCTCTAAAGCTTCTAATTTTTGGGTTGACATAAAAGTTTGATTACAAGTTACAACCCACTAAATCTCCTACTGTGTACTAACATGGTAAGGATTCATGCTTCGAAAATTGAGCATATGTGAAAGAGAAAATTATCGAGACAATTTTTTATGAGAATAGTGTGTTTAAAAGTTATCCTAGTAGAGCCTGTGTAAATTGCTGGATCAGTTGTAGTATTGTTTCCAAGAGATTAACTACTACACTTGGTATTGTAGTAGTTATTTGGAAAAACTATAGATAAAAGATCTTATTATGAATTTGGATGAGAATAGTGTGTTAAAAAGTTATCCTAACAGAGCCTTTGTAGATTGATGGATCAGTTGTAGTATTGTTTCCAAGAGGTTAACTACTACACTTGGTATTGTAGTTGTATTAGGAGAACTAAACTAAAGACCTAAACACTATCGAACTCTATTGGAATAGTAGGAGCTCTATTGGAGCAGTAGGAGTTGTCTGATCTTCTTGCTGAAGTTGGATTCTTTTTTTCTTTTTTATTCCTTTCCTTTGCTTCAATGATTTTGTCTTTGATTTCTGTTTAAAGCGGAAGCTATAATCTAAATGGTTAAGTACAAACTTTTACATATCAAACAACCTTTTTTTTTTTTTTTTTAATCTGGTATGATTTGTCTTTGATTTCTGTTTTAAGCCATGATATGTACAGATACCCTTTACTGATAAGGGCATGTGCAGTAAGCCATGGTTTTGGTTGGAATCTCCCTCAATGATTTGGTCAGTTTGCCAAATCTAAACCCCAAACAGTCATATTCTATAATTATTATATGTTATTTTGGGTAGGGATGGTTGTTCTGTAGAATCATTTTTTATTTTCTTATAAGAGAATAGTATCATAAATGGTCCCCAACAATCAATGCATGCTTGAACCTCTAACATTTCACCCTATGAACCACTCTAATTTGGTTTGGAATTAAAAAGAATTAGATAACCTTATCCAGCTGTGATCCTGCTTTTATGGGGTAAATAAGGATGAGAAGTCACATAGTTTTATGCATGAAAACATTTTAGGTTGATGAAGACTAAGGTTCTTGCTTCATTTCTAAATCAATCATTGTTGCCTTAATGAAATCATCTTCTGTTAGTGATCAATCATTGCTGCCTTAATAATTTTTCTCTGTTGGTTATTATTAGTTTCATTATATATATAGGTGTTAATGTGGGCTGGCACAATGACAAAACAATGGACTATCCCAATGGACTCAAGTCTATATATATACTTGAGGGTGGTTGGCACTATGACAGAGATGCCACAAAGTGTTCTTAAAAGTAATGTGCAACTTAGGAGCATTTTAGTAGAATTATCATAGGTAATTCCTAGAAGCAAACAAATGTCAAAAGAAGCTATTCATGCCTAGCCACTCGCAAGTATATATAGACTTAGTCCATTTGCATAGTCCACTATTCTGTTATTGTGCCAGCCATCATTAACACCTATATATACCAGCCATCAGTGTATCTCACTCATTTTTTTCAATACAGCTTCCTAGACCATGACATCCATGAATACTTTAATCCAATGAGCTACTCCGTAAGATACTTTTCACAAGCCACCTAATGTTTAGGTCACCTTTTTGTGGAAAAATTCATCTAAGGTATTTTCTTTGAACCTAAATACCTTCTCAACTCCCTAATGAACCCCGCAAAGGAATTCAAATAGCAAAAGTACCAAAGAGGACAATGACTTGATCAAAGAAAGAAGTGATGTATCTTCTTTAATCATAATGGTAGTAGCTGGTTTGGTTGCTTAGTTGATGTGATATTTGTTCCCATAGAGTGGCAGGATTTTGGAAATAGATGTAAGTTCTTAGTTGAAATTATAATACATATTGGTTTTGTACTTGGATATTTTTATGAGTTCTCTTTTGAATATCTAAATTATATTATTAGCTAAAATGATCCTTTGCATTTCAGGTAGGCGTGCTCCAAAGCAATCAATCTAGCTTTTTTAAGGAGCTTATGCAAGTAGGAATTGGTAAATAAATGTTGCAGAATCAGTAAAAAATTGCTCATCATAGTGGCTTTTTAGTTTTGAGGAGCTGATAGCAATATCTTCCTTTGACAAATTATTGTCTTGACTTCATTCATTTTTTGTTGTCAATATAAACGGATGGTGTACAACATTAGATTAGATATATTCAAATCTTTGGTTCATTAACTATCACGAGATTCCATGTAGATGCAGGTTACAACCTTTTGTACGAAGGGAATAAAATTTTGTGAATGTCTACTTTTCAATCTATTTAACAAATATAGGAATAAATATTTGCCAACATGCACTTCTTGTATTTGTTCTTACTTTTTCTGTTTTTCTGTATTTTAACATACACAATCAATAAGAAAAGGGTAACCATTTTACTCTTTCCAGGAGTTCAAGGAATAGGATTTTTGTTTGAAATTTGGCATCTTCAATCGAGAAAGAAAAATAACACCATTTTTTTTAGAGCTTATATTTAGCAGTTTTCCCGTGCATCGCATGGGTTTGCGACTAGTATAAAATCGAAACTTTGTTGACTTTTTTTCTTTTAGTTGACTTCATAAAAATTGGACACATAAGCTTTTCAGCCCTCACAATTTTACACATCATTATTTATATATATACTAGTCACAAACCTGTACGATGCACAGAAAATGAATTAAAATTAAATCTAAAAAATTATTGGTCTAACTATGATTTTTATTGTCTTTTATATATTATCTAAATATGAAAATTGATGATTATTAAAAGACATTTATTATTATTGTGTTTATATATAAAATATATTATAGTATTAGGCATTTATTATGATTGTGTTTATATATATGGAATAATATATTATTTCTATTAAAGAAAATATAATATGTCAAGATTCTAATAAGATGTTTAATTATAGAATAAAATTTAAATTCAATTAAAAAATATATATATATATATATTAAAATAATGAGGTGTAAAATTGTGAGAACTCAAAAGCTTATGTGGCGCAATATTATGAGGTCAATCAAAAGTAAAAAAGTTTCGGTTTTACATTATAATATATATATATTTTTATTAAAAATCTTTAATAACAATTTCAATTTAACCCAAAGTCTACTTCTCTCTCTCACGATAACATTCCCCCCACTCTCCCACTTCTCTCACACAGTTCTCTCTCAGTCGGTCTTCCTCAAATCCCTAGCCGCAGTTCTCTCTATCTCACCATAATCAAAATACCCATTAACCACTCTTGAATCGATTGACCACAACCAAATACACAAAATCAAAATACCCATTTTCCTCTGTCAAGGGTTCTCACCACTTTCTTCAAGGCTTTTATGGACTCAATACTCTTAATTAGAATCTCAACTTGCAGATTGGCATCGGATCAGCCAGAGATTGAGCTATTGCGAAAGAGTTTGTCGGGATTAGGGGAAATTGAACTTTTCAATATTGAATTTCTAAAAGATCTAAAACTGGTTACTTATTATCCTATAGCGTTCAATGAGTTGGGGTTAGTCTCTTTTTATCATATCACTAAAGATGTATGATGTGCCGCCGTTACTAGGTTTTCACTAGAATATGAGATGAAAAGGACCATGGTTTAATAGATATTTCAGACCTTTCAGTATGACTACGAGTTATTAAATCTCATGCACCAGCTCACCAGCTTCCAGAACTTCCAAGTTACAGCTTCCAGATTCTTCCAGCAGATTGTGAGCTGTCAAGCAAGTACCAACTCTGTTGCTGCTATGTTCAATTGCAATCTACTACAACTTGTAGTTTCTTGGATTAGTTTGTTGTAGCTTGTAGCTTATTGTATTGTTATTGTACAGCTGTCATTAGTTCATTGATTACGGATTTAGTGGAGTTAGTTATTTAGTTGGTTAGAGAGTTTGTTACTCTCTCATCTTATTCAATACCTTTTCTCTGTTTTGTATAAATAAGCAGTGAGACTCATTAATAAAGTTAAACAAGTATTGCAATCCCTCTCGAGTTCTTTCTCTCCCTAAACTCTTCTCTCTTTTTGCATTACTACTTGCTATTTCTAATATGGTATCAGAGCAGTATTTTTTTTTTTTTTTCTGCCATTGATGAATTCTTGATTTTCTGTTCTCATTTTTGAGTTTCTGATCAATTTTTTTTACTCTGATCTTGCATATATGGCTTCCACTGAAGCTTCTTCTTCTTCTTCTTCATCTGTTTCTACTCAAAATTCTCCCATTTCCATTGAGAATTCTCAAAGCCCTTATTATCTCAACAATGGAGATAATCCAAGAATTCGAATTGTTCCTGAGCCACTTACTGGAGACAATTATCAATCCTGGAGGAGATCGATGACAATTGATCTTTCTGCAAAGAATAAACTAGGGTTTGTGAATGGTGCTATACCACAACCCACTGATGAATCTGATCCTCTCTACTCAGATTGGCAGAGGTGCAATGACTTGGTCCTATCTTGGATCACAAATTGCTTATCTCGAGGTATTCATGCTACTGTTCTTTATGTATACACTGCAAAGGAAGTGTGGGATGATCTGCAACAAAGATACACTCAAAGCAATGGTACTCGAGTGCATCATCTCAAACAGGCTATAGCAGCTCTTAAACAAGACAATTTACCTGTAAGTCTTTACTTTACACAGCTTAAGGGATTTGGGGATGAATTTCTGAACTATAGGCCTATTCCTGGTTGTACATGTGGTGCTAAGTGTATTTGTGGATTAAGCAAGACCTTAATGGAGTATCAGCACTATGATTATGTGCATAGCTTCCTTATGGGATTGAATGATTCTTTTTCTTAAGTTAGAGGCCAAATTTTGTTGATGGAGCCACTTCCTTCCATTAATAAGGTTTTCTCCTTGGTTCAAAATGATGAAAAGCAAAGAGGTGTAGGGTTACTGCCTTTACCCATTGGTATGCCCACTGTGGAAAGCACAGCTCTTGTCTCTAGGATGGATAATAGCATGCCACAGACTCTTTCATATGAAGGCACTGGTCTTACATATCCCAATGCTGGTTCTAATGCTTTGCTGAGTCGTTTTGACAGCAATAGGTCATCTCAGTACCCTAGAAAGGACAGGCCTATATGCTCACATTGTGGATTAAAGGGTCATACTGCAGATAAGTGTTATAAACTACATGGATATCCACCAGGCTTTCGAGGGAAGAACAGAAATGGTGCATCAGCTAACCAAGTTTCTGGTCATATGTCCACTGGATCCAATTTTCATGACAACAATCCACAGAACTTATCCACTTTGACAGCTCAACTCTTGAATTTGTTGAATGCTCAGAATGGTCAGTCTTCTCAACAACATAATGCAATCACCAATGCTCACCCACACCAGGCTGTAACTTCCTTGGCTACTGTGACACAACCTCCTCTCAATATGGCAGGTAAACCTATGTGTCTCTCATCCTTTAGTAAGCCAACTTTAGAACATTCTGTTTTCTCTAGCAAAATCCTTGATAAATTTGCTATCTCACACACAGAATGGGTCATAAACACTGGTGCCACTGACCATATGGTCATCAATACTCAGTATTACACTAGCATGCAAGTTGGTCATAACCTCAATGTTACTTTACCAAATGGGCAATCTGTTGTGGTTACTCACATTGGCTCTATTCAAGTCACTTCATCCCTTTTACTCACAGATGTCCTATGTGTTCCCTCTTTTGATTTTAACCTGATATCTGTATCTAAACTCACCAAATCTCTCCATTGTTTCACTTTCTTTCTATCAAACTGCTGTTTCATACAGGACCTCATGCATTGGAGGATGATTGGTATGGGTAAACAGCAGAATGCTCTCTACATTTTGGATCTCTCTTCAAATTCCAAACATGTTGCAGCTCATACTTCTACTACAAATTTACAATCCTTTCTGTACAG
>BKZX01021229.1:4349-14556 GCA_014362285.1 Fagus crenata
TTTTTTTTTTTTTTTTTTTTACAAAGACTACAGATTTTATCATTTTTATTTTATTTTATTTTTTAAATGAATACTAAAATTTAGGATTTTAAAAATGGTCACATATCAGCGACGACATACAATATCGTTGCTATAAAGTACTTATAGCGACGATTTATAATGTTGTCACTAAACAATTAATAACTTAATATAAAATCCTATATGTTATTATTATTTTGGTCACATATTAGCGACGACACACAAATAAAGTACTTATAGTGACGATCCAAAATGTCGTCGCTAAACGGTTAATAACTTAATATAAAATCCTATATGTTATTGTTATTTTGGCCAAATATCAACGACGACACACAAACTCGTCACTAAATAAAGTATATTAGCGACGAAAATAATCGTCACTAATATAAAATCATATTTGTTATTATTATTTTTGCCACATTTTTGCGACAACACACAATGTCATCACAAAAAAATAACAATTAACGATGACTATTGTCGTCGCTGATATAAAAAATTAATTTGCAATGCCAATCTTGTCGCTAAAAAGTAATTAGTCGTCGCAAATAGATCTTCCATTTTAACATCTATCGTATTAACGACGTCCTATAGCTACGACTTAAAAAGTCGTTGCTATTGTTAATTTGTTTTGAAAATTATCGATGACAATAATTTGTCGTTGCTAATGCTTACTTATTAGCAACGATTTTTAGGTCGTTGCTGAAATTTTGGTCGCTAAAGGCTAAATTTCTTGTAGTGTTATATTCATTGTGTTTACAATATTTGTGTGAGGTCCTATTATAAGACAACTGTAAATAATAATAAACACATCTAAATAATGTGAGATACAATAGAATTTATTCTTTAACATGTACGGGCTTGCTTGGCAATTACAACTTCCTTTTTCTCAATTTTTAAAATTTTTTGTGAATGTATTCCTGAAATTTGCTTTGAGCATTCTAGGTACTGTTGAAAAGATCACGTTGCCTACTTTCTAAATGTCCAAGTGCTTTGGTGTTATGGTCATGAAATTATTCAATCGAGAAGTAGGGTTGTTCAATCAAGAAATTTTAGTGTTGCTTTTTGTCAATCTTGTGCTAGTGATTTCCGAAAATCCGTGGAAGATTTGATGAAACCGTTTGTTCCAGCACATAATTTCTTTAGTACCAACCTTTTGGATCACCCATACACGGCTTGTGCCATATTTTTGCGCAAAATGAGCACCTCAAGGCGGTGTGATGTGAACATATATTTTTCCTTCAAAAAAGGGTTTAAAATGTAATTTCACATAATCCTACTTTTTTTGCAACTATTTGGCCGATTAAGTGCAGTAAAATAAAATTCTAAAAATAAGGTTTAGAAATGTTTCATCTTTCTTTTCACTGTTCCTCCAGCAACCATAAGAAACAAATCTAAATTTTGGCTTCTTAGATAAGGCTCATTTGTTTGCTCACAAAGACCATGAAAAAATTTATTTATTTATTTTTTAAATAGGGGGGATTCCTTTTCCATCGTGTTATCGAGGATAAGAAATCTTGCGCTAGAAATTTTCAGTGCTACAAGTTGATCCAAGAATAGGTACCTTAATTTCTTGAGTAGACCTAGTGCCGGTCTTTTAGGGCAGCCTTAATTATACAAGAAGACAAATCTTTGCTTTGGTGGGAGACAGAGAAAGATTAACTTGAATGAAGAGTTTGTTCTATTGGAATTGATAACCCTTCACCTATCCAAATGGCCAAGAAGATGCAAAGGTTCTGTAGAAAAGTTTATTTTCCTCCCCTTGCCTTCTTGACTTAATTAGCAAATCCCATATCCAATTAGAGACCGAGCTGAAGGGGTTATGAATTCCATTCCTAAGGAAAGACGGAGCCAAACCAGACAATTGATGAGTAAATAATCCATAGGTTTAGATTCCTTTCCACAAAGAGCACACAGAAATTGTTCAATTGGGATTGATCAAAACTCTTAATTCTTGTTTTACTTGTAAGGCACAGTGAAGTAGTATCCAAAGGATAATGATTATTACATCGGTAGTGTAATTAATGCATGAATTCATGCATGTTCAAATTGAATAATGCAAAAAACAACAAGATTGTGAACTGGAGTCTATGGAGAGACAATATGTTACATTTTGCAAAGTAAGCCGGGAGTCACGGTGACGACTTGACTTATATAAGTATGATTATTTTTTAATTTGTGAGACACGCAACATCAACACGGCAACTGTTTGAACAAAACTAAAATTTATAATTAATCAAGTTTATTAATCTGTTTTATCCAAACTAACACTTAATTAATTATCCAACTTCTGTAAACCAAAAGAGTGTGTTTGGTCCAAATCAATATATATATATATAAAAGCAGAAACCTTTAACTGAGGTTCTGCCATGTGTCTTAAAAACTGATGTGGCTGCCACATCAACAATTAAATAACTTCTTTAATATATCAGCATTAAAAATTAATTTAACAAAATCTTTAAAATTGAATAAAATAAAAAAGAAAAACCATCTGACCTTGATTGGTGAACCAAGCCGACTAAAAGAAAGGAAGGGGACCAACCGAGTCAACTCACCATCTCCCATCTCTGGTCCACCACCGTGGTTCAGGTCGGCGACGTGCTCGACAAAACCGGCGGTCAAGTAATCACCATGAACGACGCTCACTCATCTCCGACCCCAATTTCGTCAAAACCCACCTCCACCGCGCCGAATTCAAGCGACCGTCAAAACCCTTTGACGATTCAAGTGTGTGTCAAAGCCATGGCGCTCACTCATCTCCGACCCCGATTTCGTCAAAACCCATCTCCATCGCCCCGAAACCCGTACCCGAGGAGACTTTCGCAGATCTAGGCAACAATGAGTCTTCGTTGATCATCTCCACAAACGACGAGTTCAGGTGGTTCAGCGACATGGAAACGATGTCGTCCAAGGTTCTCGAGAACCCCATTTTCGCTGAGAGAACATGTTTGAAGATCTCGATGAAACGGCCAGGCAGGGAAGGGTAGTGTTTTTTTATTTTATTTTATTTTTTTATTTTTATTTATATATATATATATATATATATATTCACTAGTAACAACGTTTGGGTTTTTCATTTTATTTTTGGGTAGTTATCATATCTATCTATCAACCGTTTCGCATAAATAATCTTCACCACTTTTTTCCAATTCTAATCTCTGTTTTTCATTTGCAGACTTTCAAGCACAAGAATGGTGGTCGCAACAAGCACGGCCGTGGCCACGTCAAGTTCATTCGTTGTTCCAATTGCGGCAAATGTTGCCCCAAGGTATGGGTAAAGACCAGTTGATGCTAAAATAATATAAACGTTTTCCTGTGAGTGCATATTTTGTGCACTTGGGAGAGTTTTTTTCAGATCAATGAAGCATTTATTACCTATAAAAAAAAATAATAATATAAACGTTTACAGAATGAATTTTGCTAAATTTTGCAAAACAATATGTACTATTTTACCATTCAGTGCATTCTTTTTAATTTAATCCTTTTGGATGTTTCTTTAACGTTGTGCTTAGTTTGTCTTGGGTGTAATTTTTGGATGGATTCATGTTTTAAAATTATTTATTCATTCCTATTTTAGAACATGCACACCATGTGTTTGACAAAATGTATGACTCACTATTGCATTATTAGTTTACTGATTTGCTTTCTTTGTTTAATTGAGATTTTTTTTTTAAATTGCTCATGTAATTGTATTTGATTTCGTTTCAAAGTGGGTCTGACTCCAAATGTGGGGAATCTACTTTTTTAATTGCTCATGTAATTGCTCATCTTGAAATAATTGTATCAAAATACTTCTCATGTAGTTGATTATTGAGACTTTGTTGCAATAATCACTCTCATTAGAACTAACTTATGTGTAAAGTTTTACACATAAGTTAGAACATACTTTTAGTTATATTAATTCATTGTCTCTGTTTTCACGATCAAAAGAACAGGTACTCTAAACCCTCACCATTTCATGTTATATTGTCTCTAATAGTATGTTTGCTACTTTGTGTTTGATCATCTCTTTACCTTTAGGCTTTAGCACTATGGGGGGTTTGCATTTGCAGTTTCTCACTTGCAAGGTAAACAGTGAAATTGTCTCTTTTAATTGCTGAAAATTTTCAGCATGGCTAGATAAGATAAGATACCAGGACTTGGATAGCATGTTCTGTCTGCTTGTGGATTAGATTCAGTAAGGGAAAACATATGGGTTTCTTCTGCCACCATTGCTTGCTGCCACCTCTCATCCTCTTGCCACATATGCATCTTAATAATTTCCTTCTATTGTTACCAGCTCCTCTAATTCTCCTATCTTAGAATTTTTGAGCATAACACCTAATACAAGTTCTTTAATTTTTTTTTTTCCATATAAATACAACTTGAAACCTTGATGTAACATTTGTTTTCCCTTCTATTTCAAAGAGGTAGTTAAATATTCAACTTTAATATTTTGGTTTGTTAACTTTTATATGTTTTCTTCTTGGTTTGTTAACTTTCATGTGTTTCATTAAATAATCTATGTTGTATTAAATATTAATTTCTTTTTCCTTTTTTAAACGTGTGTTTTATATATATTTTTTAAAATATGTTAAACTTAAAGCACTATTTTCAGGTTTTGTTTGGCTCTTCTGTTTGCAAGCTTTTTTAAGAAGGAAATAAAAATTATTTTGCTAACTCTCTTTTAATAGCGGTTTTGTTTTATAATGTGAACATGAAGGATGCAATGATGCATAAACCAATATTGGATGATCGTAAAAAAAAATTCAGGGGATTGACCATTCATAAAAATGGTGCAATTAGTAGTAGCAAGGTATGTGTTAAAAGTACCCATATGTCTTTTTTGAATGAATGCCTTGAAACTAGAAGACATTAAAACTTTCATTTAATTAAAAAAACCTTAGTAGAATGTGTTTGTGGTATTACACTTATTTGAACATGGCTTAGATTGATGATACCGATCTCTGGGAAATGTGGAAGACTAGCCAATCAATATCAAACTTAGGATCTATTGATAACAAGGTACATGTCTTGATGTTAGGTTCGATCATCATAATTTTTTTATTATAATATTATTCGAATTGGAATAACAATTGTCATCTATATGGATTAGGTAGTGAAATTACGAATATATTCCCTCGGTTGGGGATGTACTGTTCAAACTGACAAGATACACCTATGGAGATTAGTGAAGCGAGTCTTGAACTCACAATTATATGAAAGGTGTGTCACTTCATCATTTTGGATTGGGTATTAGCTAATTCGTTATCCAAACATTTACAAACTATTTTGTTCTTCTTCAATTGACAGTTCAAACGTCTATGAGAATAAAGACAGGAAAAAAAAAAAGATTAAACGATATGGTGATAACACAGGTATAAAATTATTACTAATCTATTTCTACATGTACTTTCATGAGACAATTATTTTAAAATTTGGATGCTAAATGACAGTTTTTAAAGTCTCAAGCTGACATAGACCATTTAATGTACAAAGAGTTATGCAAAATCGTCACAAAGTATGTACTTATAAATCCTATATCAATCATATTTTTCATCTGTATATTACCAATGGAAAAATATATGTTTTTGAAGTTCCAATTAATAATACAAAACTAATATATTTTAAATTTTGAATTCAGGTTAATGGCAAATGCAGCTGGAAAACAATTAATGCCTGACTAAAGATATTGATACTTCAACTTCTTCCTACTAACCTATATTTGTATTTTCATATAAACTTTTTCTATGTGTTTAATGTAGTTAATCATTATACATTTGACTTGATGTAATTTTTTTCAGATATATTTCAATGGTTTAAATAATAGTAATTTATATACACAATATAAATAAGTGTATCCCGCGCATTGCGCAGGTAATACGCTAGTTATGCTTTAATGATAAAGGACTTGGTTTGATCCAGAAATGATAAACACTAACTGATTTACTTAAGACTTTATTATAGAAGTTGATATTAAGAAATCTCTAAGAAAAATCTGATCACAGATTTGATCTCGAGATAAGGGTTTATAGTTTATTCTTTTGTAAATGTAAACAACTTGAAATTCAATAATGTTGTAAACAATAATAAACTGTGGAATATATATATTGAATGATAATTGAGTACAATCACTTCGAATATGAACAAGAAGAACAGAAACTTACAAAGGAGAAGTTTCATGTTACTCTCACACACTTCAAGAACTCGAACTGTAGAATTTAATTCTCAATTAAACTAAAAACACACTTAAAGCACTTAAACACACAGAATTACACTGTTTTACACACTTTTGAACCTCGAACACAATTTAGAACACACTTGAACACACTTTGAATCACAAATGGACTCCTGAACTCTGGAAAATACGCGAGGGGCCAATAATTGTCTTCTTTTCTTCTATTTATACATTCCTCGAGCAGCAGTTTCTTCAATTGAACAGTTATTTTCTCATTTCGAATTTTAAATCCTCAGTAAGCCTTGTCTAAGATAGAGAAACGCTCTTCTTGGAGATGATCACACTTGTCATATACTCATCCAAATTGTTAACAAATCGTTATTTAGCAGTTTCTTAAAATCGAACTGGTTTATAATTATTTTTAGATAAGATTGGGTATTGCCTCGAGGTATACTTGGGCTTTACTATTTGGGCTTCTACTTAAAGTGTGTAACTTGTTTCATTTAGACCCAAATAGTAATCCTAGTCTTTATAACAAATAACTTATCCAGGCTCAATACTATTTGTAGGCCCAGAAGTTATTAAATGTGTAAACACATGCCCTCTACACGTGAGTGGTATATGTAATATGCCACTAGCGTGTATAACCGCCATTTTTCAAAGCAAAAGCTATAAGTTCAAAAAGTTTTAAGACTCTTGAACTCACCCAATGTTCCTTAAGCTCCATAACCTTACACTTAGAGAACTTCTAACCTCGAATCCTCTGTTTTCATGGCGCGATCAAAGATTTCTTCTACTAATTCTCCATCATCGAGTGGTGCTTCTGCTACAAACGAAAAAGAAGGGGCTTGGCAAATTATTACTCAATTCAATAGTAAGTTTGTTAAACCTAGCCTTTTCGTTCATTATGCTTATTTCCTATGCAAAACTCTTTGGGTTTTGCCTCGAATGACCCATTTGCGTTAGGTCCCATATTTGTTGACCATTGCCCACAAGAATTAGTTGATATTTTTCCTTATTCTAAAAATGTTCAACCTCTATATCAACATAAAAAAGCCATTTGGGGTCCTTGTAACACTGAAATTAAATTCGAACCTTGGCCCATCCCAAAATCTGATTGGTTCACTTGGGTAGACAGAATGTTTATAGGTTTAAAAGATAAATGGGAATACTTAGGCATAGGTGACACCATATTAACTTCCAAATCTCCTTTTAAACCTGACCTGCCCTTGATTGCTACTTTAATCAGTTTTTGGTCAACTACCTCGAATACTTTTGTGTTCAGTGAAGGTTTTTATCCCCCACTCTAATGGATGTCTCTGCAATGTTGAGTCTCCCTATTGAGGGTGTTCCTATTCATCATGAAATGAAATGTAAAGAACATTGCACAATTGACATTGATAGAAATAACTCTGCTTTAGGATATACTCGTTTTATGCACAAATACATGCAGAAATTTGATGAAGTCATTACTTTTGAAGAAGAAACTTGTTTCTATCTTTACTAGCTTTGCAAGTTTTTAATCAATTCTCCTTCTAAGAGAATTATTACTTATTATCTGTCAATAGCCATATCTCTTGCTAATAAACACAAATTAGCTTCAGCTCCTTTTTTCCTAGGTTTTGTCTACAGAACCATGTTTCTTGTCACCACTCAACCTAAGGATTCCATTTCTACTTCAAAAGTTGAAGAAGTTATTTTAAATCAACTCGAGGTTGAGGCTGATCCATCAATATTACCAACAGTATCAACTGTTGAAGAAACTAAAGAAGAAACAATTACTCTTGATGTGTCAACAGTAAATCTTTTGTTTCTTTGTAATTATTTCATACTACTTCAAACAAGTTTATTGGTATTTTAATTATTGTATTTTTATGTGTCTCTCCATATCTATACGCCTGCTCTTTTGCTTCTTAATGCTTCATTTTCTATTTATTTGTTCTTCCTTTTCAACTCAACCATTGTGCAATGATTTTGAGAGATTTTCCCTGTTGCAATTCAAGCAAAGCTTTGAAATTAATGTGAGTGCTTCTAGTGATCCTTTTGCTTATCCAAAGATTTGATCCTAGAACACTAGAAAAAAATAATGACTGTTGTACATGGGATGGTGTCCAATGTGATGGAAGTACAAGTCATGTGATTGGCCTTGACCTCAGTAGCAGTTGTCTCTATGGTTTTATCAACTCTAGCAACAGGCTTTTCCATCTTGTTCACCTTCAAATGCTCAATCTCGCTGATAATGACTTCAATTATTCTCAAATCCCCCCAAATATCAGGTACCTCTCAAACTCAACCTATCTCAATCTCTCTATTTCAGACTTTGGTAGTCAAATTCCACCACAAATCTTAGGGCTCTC
Organism: Fagus crenata; assembly: GCA_014362285.1. Lineage (NCBI taxonomy): Eukaryota > Viridiplantae > Streptophyta > Magnoliopsida > Fagales > Fagaceae > Fagus > Fagus crenata. The sequence continues at coordinate 12,879 of BKZX01021229.1, forward strand.
CAAGTTGGTTTCCCTTGATCTCTCAGACAATCCATGGTAAGGTCTCTTGACGATATAATAAAGATATTGAATCTTGCTCATCATGGTAGAGTTTTAAGGGAGATGAAGAGTTATTCTTTGTTGTGTAGCCCATCAACTGCAGCTAACAAAAAAAAAACTATGGCAAACGTTGTAGGTAAGTTTTATTAGTACAAACGGTTCATTGACGTAACAACCTAAAGAAAGGGTTAATTGCTTCTGCGCCTATACCCCAAAAAGATTAGTTAAATTACAAGTTACAATTGGGGTTAAATCAACTTGGAGAGCCCATAACATAAACATCTCCCTTAAGATTCAATATCTCTATTTCAAACTCGCCTTAATGAAAAGGCTTTGCTCAATGCAAAGTGAAAACCATATTGGCATGCCCGTTTTAATTAAAATTGGACTGTTCGGCTTCTCCTTCCCCTAATACATATCAAGGCCTGATATTTTAGATTACCCTCTAGATCTAACCTTAAACAAGCTATACATCGCAGGGTACAAGAAAATTTACACTGCCAGTATTAGAGGTAAGAAGGAGAATCACAAGAATAGACTGATATCTTCAACTCTAGATTGCGAACCAATTCACGTGTGGCTGTGGCTATGCCTTCAACCCCAGACATGTATAAGTCTACCAATCGATATTCTAGATTTCAATAGAGCAGCTCTTTGACATTTTATGGAAAAACAAGAAAGGTCTGCTTACTCAAGACCAGTTAGAAAACCATTCACCCTAAACGTACAAAAAACTCGAAGCTGTGATAAGTCATTGATTACCATCTAAATCTTAAGACCAAAAAAAAAAAAAAAACTCTGATGTAGGTAAAGGATACAAAATTTCTTTTGACTCATTCAACTGAACTGGTACAGTGGACCCCTATAGCAAACTACAATGGTTACAAGGCTTCTTCGTACCCTGTATGTGTTTCCTATATTTTCTTTCCTTTTTGACCTCTCAAATCTGAAGAAAAATTGCCATTGGCACTCACCTTTTTTCTTTTAACACATATTTTAAATCATCCTACAAATCTTGATCCGCTTGATGCTTGTTACTTGGACAAATCCTATAGTTCATTCTGAACTTTGCTGTTGTAATGTGTTCTCCAAAATTGAACTTCCATAGTAAGTGTCGAACTCACAAAAAGCATGGATATAACTAGCAAAGCAGTTATGTACTTACGGATTCAAATAAGATTCCCAACCATCCTTTTCCAGCTTCTCTGCTTTTGTCAAGACATCATTCCTTGTGTCTTCTTGATATTGGCTCATTCTGCAAATAACATTATTCCAGGATCAGGAAATGGCAGGACGTATGACCTTAAGCTTTTTGTTTCTTTCTTAGTTTCATACCCAAGACAAAGTTTGCATTACTTCCAGGGAAAGAGAAAGAAAACCCACCTTGCCAGTAGGTCAGCATGTCGAATTCCCAACATCCTTACAGCAAGCAAACCTGCATTGGTAGCATTGTTTATTGCAACTGTTGCAACTGGGACACCCCTTGGCATCTGCATAATCATCAAAGGGGAAAAATTAGGACATTTAGGTAATCAAATTTAAAAATCTTATTAAAAAAATGGAGGTCACGACGAAGCTATATCTTTTCTCTAAGGCTCAAATTTATTTTAAGGCTATGGAACTCATTGTGCAGAAACTC